>JANTCA010013545.1:0-26301 GCA_024741275.1 Chironex yamaguchii | reverse complement strand
TGACGTTTCATACTCTGAGGAGTGTCAGACGAAAAATGCTTTTAAGTATGATTTTAGCGCAATGTCGCAAATTTTCAGGGCGATTTTCAAGTTTTGTACCACAAAAAGATTGTTTAATTATATTATTATATTACACGTTTCGACCTCAATTTCTTCAGAAATTAAGAAACGCTTTCCAACTTCTTCATAGCCGCTAAACATATAATGCCGTGCATAGCATTTACGCCTTCGTCATCGTCATTACAAATTCAGATTTACAATCTCTTTTCTTTTGCAAATCTAGTTGCATTTCTGGGGAAAATCGATTCACAATTCGCAGAAAACACAAAAGTAGAGAAAAAGTTCTGAAAATTCCAGTGACAACAGTATGGATCCCAGCTGAAATCGTAATGGACTCTTCCTTTGGAGGTTGCCAATAGTGCTATTGTAATAAGCAGCCGCATATTACATTATGATATACTCGTTTAATATACATTGAATAACAACAGATAAAAATTAGCCATGAACTTGAAGCCAATTACCTTCCTGTGTTCCTGGACTTTGGATGCCAACACTGAAACAAAAACGAGGCACTGTTGAAACCCTTATAGGTTATATTATCATTTAGGTGATGTTTATGACAAGATTGCCTCATCAATGAAAACGAGGCAAACACATAACATCAAGATGAAATGATAAAGTGTATTGAGATTAGATACTCTCACTTTCAGACTCATCATCTTCATGCACACGGGAAAGAAATTTTGCGTGTTTTGGTTTTGTATTTGTTGCATGACCGTTACCGAGTGTAGTTAATACCCTTATCAATGTGCTTGAAAGTGAGCTACGAATGAGAGTGGGCTCACTTTACCTTCTCTCATTAAGGCATTTTGCCTGTGGTGACGCGTATTCGAACTCGCAACCACTGCTTTGCAAGTTTCTATGCGTTATATCATAGCCGCTCACAGGAAAGAAAAAAGGCGAATGAATAGCACACAGTTTGCATATCGAAAAGTCTTTACAAGAAAGTACCTTAGGCTTATTAAGGAACATCATAGAAGACAGCAACAAAGCTTTACTAAACATTCTAAAAGTTCCAATTAATTAAACTTTATTTTGTGTTGCAAAAACTGTATTTGAACTCCTCAATTCTGACATTTGAAGACATACATGACGAACAGACAGAATAATCGGACAGAACTCAACAATTTCAAATCCATCATAACTGAAAGAAAGATAAGTCACGAATTTTCTATTTTGTATCTGTATACTGAGTTGCAAGCAAGAACGAGTACAACGAACTAATGTCACTGAACAAGCATCAATCGTTAGCTCCCTTCGGAAAATGATATTCTTATGCAATGTGCGCAGGGCATGCATTTCCATTGATTAAAAACTCTCATTTAAGAAGAACTTCTGTGTCAGAAGAGATTGTTGGAAGGAAAATTGTATCACAAGCAATAGTAGAAATATTTTTTGATGTCATCTAATCAGTTGAGGTAAGTTATTATCTTGGTAAGCTAAACAGCCAAACAAAATAAATAACAGATTGTTATTTATTTAACTACAATATAACTTTGTATCTTTCTGTTTATAGATTTTTCACTTATGTACAGTATTCGCTTCGTGACTTTCAGTGGTTATATAGAGCAGCTTGTTATACAGCTAAAACGTAGCTTTACTAATAATTGTGTAGTTTCCCTGTCAACTTCAAAGTCAAAATCTGTTGCTATACAGCGCCCTGCGTGCTCAGTTGTGACAGTGTTCGACAGAGGTAGCAATATGTTTCATTCCAAACACAATAGCTTATGTTTAATATCCAAGAGTGTATGCTTTGAAAACACTCGTTCACACTTAATGAAAACGTGACCGATGTTAAAAACCAAAATCTGATGCATATGAATATTTTCTTAATGTCACCGTGGAACCTAAGATATAACAGGCAGTACTTGGCCTACAAAATCTAATTATTTCATATCCTGAAGGTAAGAATCAGTCTGGAACATAAATCACTGTAAAATCAAGCATTTTAATTAAAGTGTCCCACGGAAAACTGAGTAGATATGTTATTGCCCAAGACAAGAGGCAACCCGTTTAAACAAGCGGGAGATTTCACAAGTCTATCCAATGTTTTACTTACCACCTGTCCCCTTATCAGACGGGCTCGCTTGATCGCCATATGTTTGAGCATTTGATGATGCAGCTTTTTAGTAACAGAAAAGTGGAACTTGTCAACTTAGTTTAAATCATATTGCTTAATGTCATTTGTGTATGTGAAAATAGGAGGGAGAAAGATTGTCATTAAGGATCTAACGCTCACTGAATACGTCTTATTTATTCACTGCTAACATATCTATACTAAAGACGAGGAACACTCCCATAATTTTGTCATAATTCTGACCTCTTTTCTCCAACTGTGATAGTGCTCATAGGAAACGCGGGTCAAACATAACAATGAGAAGTGGAAAAATAGTAAATCAGAAGTTATAAAATGATTGTCCTACCGAAAATGAAATTTCATGGTTTAAAATAAGTTAAAACAGCGGAAAGACCAAAATATAAGTAAGTTAAACTTACAAACAATGCCACTCTAAACTTAAGTTGGTCATCCTTGACAATTTACCATTGGTAAGAAACAAAAGTGGTTATGGTTGTAAATGTAAAATATTTCTCTAAAACGTAGTTTCATATCTAAATGCACGTAACTATAAGAAATGTAATTGATATGACCAGGATAATTGATTGTCGGTAAGAAACAAGTAATGAAGAACAAAGCCCGAGACTTGTAAAATTAGTAAACGTAATGGCTACCATTAGATACCTTTCTACCCAAGAGGAAAGGAATGTTTGTTTAATGGTAAAATCATTTGCAATGGAAGTAAAAGGTCTGCACTGATCATTTGAGGCAAGATTAGTTCAGGAAAATTTCACCAACGATTTCATTGCTACCAGTTGGTAGCATGCTGACGTCATACCATTTAGGCTTCATACAAAAACTCTGAAAAATATTATAAACTTACATGAAATATGATAAAGGTATTGCGAATTAACATCTAATAGCCACTCTTTAGTTAGTTCTCGTCAACCCACCTCCGACAACAAAAAATTTGAACTGTTTCAAGTACGTAATGCAAACTGTGGCTCTTACACTAATTGATGTTATGAAAATGGACGAATTTACGGAACTCGGAAAATATTGACTAGCTTCTCAAAGAACCCCTTGTTGCCCCTCGCAAGCTAACAACGACTATGTAATCCTTTACTGTAATAAAAATTAAAGAAGACTTTGAAACACTAAATACTTTGGTGAAAATACAACGAATATGTACAGTTACTAATGTTCAAACATTTTATGGAAGAGTTGTAGTGCTATAAACGAAATAGTGCAAAACTTCCTTTGCTAAGCAAAAAACGTACCGACAACGTAATAGATCAATGCAAAATATTGTTGACAAAATCTGATAATGCTTTAAAGAATTCAAATGTTGTCAAAATCTAATATTTAACTGTAAAGCTTCATAGAATATATTTAAAGCATCAACTTTTGATGTATTATGCTTGCAAAAGTCAAGGAGACAAAAAATATTCAAAATTTTGCAAGCAATTCAAAATAAGTCAGATTTATTAATTCAATTTTGTTATGGAAATATGACTGTTTTTAGCATTTACCCAAATTACGGTTTCAGAGAGCTTACGGTTCCAAATTTTGTCGATTGAAGTTTTGATTGCTCAAATAGCCACAATATGAGTATCAATGACAAGATATAATTCCAGGTAGTTGCTAACACACCTTGAAAAATTTCGGGTACTATTTCGTTTTATGATAATATTTCGTGTCACAGTTGAGGTGGCTCAAATCAAGGTTATCCGATGATAGCTAAACGGTATTGAATAGTTTAAGACAAGCTTCTATGGCCAATGTATTTTAAGTTTAGATCATGGAAAGGAAAATTAACAGCCTTTATTACAAGAAAAAAAAAGTCATGACTTGATGTCCAGTTTTTCCTGGAATGATAAATTTTAAAGTGTACAAACGACAAATAACAGAATTTACACTTGAAAGTCAATGTCCTTCTTAAAGTAGGCAACGTCTTTCACAATGTTACTTTTATAATGCATGCTTCCTGTCAATCAGACAAGACCATCCTAAGAGATTTCCCCTTAATAATGACATGCCAAGTTTTTCCGAGGGAATAGAGACGCTGGAATTGGAAGAAAAGTTAAGGTGATCAGATTAAGTTAAAACACAATTTAGTATCTAGGATTCTAAGTTCCAGATAATAAATGAACAAAAACATAAAATATTGTCTAATCTGAGAAGCATGTTAACGACGTTTTTGCAGGATCTCATCACACATGGTCAACTAGGATTGTTCACTTGGGCTACTTTATGATTGCTTGTACCTAAAAGTAAAAAACATCTTTTAAACGTAGTATAGTCAAAAGCACTGCTGCATAAGGCTTATAACTGAAGTGGTTTCAGGAAACTGGTTGCAACGCAGAGACTGACATGCCACTTCAAGAAGATGATAGTCAGAAAATATATTCCTCTGTGAAAGTGAAATATTGGCAAAGGGTTGGCTAGTTTTATCCTCTCCTTATCCTTTGCATCCTTCGCTTTGCATATTGCATTCTTAGTTGATAATGAAATAAAGAATAACTTGAAACTTTTTCCAAGAAGAACTAGTAAAGCCCTTACACGCTGGCAGGTTTGAGTTGAGTTCAGATAGCGAGAGCTACGTCAGTTCCACTTTAGCACAGCACCGACACCTTTAAGCTTCAGGATAAGTTCAAAAATGAAGGTATTTACTAAAACAAATGACCTATCTTCGATCTATCACTACATTTCAAATCCTATGAGAAGCATATACCTTTAATCTCTGGAATGAGAAGATTCAATCATGAAACATATATTAAAAATTCCGAAGATTTGTCTGAGGCAAACAAGTGGAACTTTGATCTCAGACATGAAGAAGGTTAATTATCTTATTTGACCTTATCTTTTTATAGTTGTCAGGATATCAAAGCTTAATTAAAACCAGATTTTGAGAAAAACGACGGCAGTAGCTGAAGTAAAAGTTTGTTTCCGACAATTCTATGTCAGGCACCATGACAAACGGTGTGAAAAATCTATGAACATGCAAGAGGCTTGCAAACTGTTGACTTTAGGCTAAAGCAATATTTGCTACTTCAAAACCGAGAGACTTACGTGTGCAGCCAAGTGTCGTTTTCAAAGCTTTCTTTTGGAATATTTCGTTCCATCTGAGAACCGCGTTGCCACTTGTTAAATCTTAAAAGTATATTACTATTATCATGAGGATACTAACAGGTTAGTTCCTAACAATCAAACGAATGCTAAAAAGAACATTGTCAAAAAGTCTTGCATACAATCAGATTTAAAACTGGCCATCAATATCTTTTTTTAAAAAATGTGACCTGCCCTTGAACCAATTTTTTTCAGCAATAATATCTAAAATTTCGAGGGAGGAAGTTATCAAGCGTACAGTTTTTAATCACGACTTTAAATAAATGCAAAATGTTTTATGTAATTCACAAATTTAAAACTTACCTATATTTGTGCACCAGAGACTTATTACTAAAGCATGATTCCAATTCAATCCTGGCATATCTTCATGAGGTTAAAGTTGATCACAGAAGTTGCTATTTATTGGTAAGAAGTGGCGTTGACTACGTCGGTCTCAAAACTACCCTCCAATGAGGTTCTTAGCTAGCGACAGTCAAGACCTGAAACCCTGTGAATTATAAACTGCAGCCTACCTAAGATTTACATCAAGTAAATTGAACAGATCGTCTCCAATAACTATTTAAAGAAAATATACTGAGAGGCTAAGTGAGGCTGTGGAAAACAAAGACATGAATAAACACATCGCTTTTGTTACACACACTGGATTTGACAAACAAAAGGCCAATTCATTCCTGCTAGAGACTTCGTTAGTTTCTAAGATATGGCTTTAGATAGCCACTAAGCAAGAAGCAGCTCGATTTTTGTCAATCTTAAAAACAGTGCTTGACAAAAAATTAGGATTTCTAATACCATTAGAAATGCTTCTGCAGTTTTGGCTAATTGAAATAACTTATCTCTGATATGTATTTTCGAGGAGATCTTTGACATCCAGCTGAGAAACATATTAGGTAGATGATAAGATCAGTCCTGTAGGCTCGGCTTAAAGGTAATTGTATTGTTATCAAAAAATCTAATTTTGGTACGATATGGTAAGTATCTGCACAATGTTGATTTCCAATATACAATCATCATTTCAAGCTACTTTCATAACGACCGAGCAAAAGTCGATAAGCATCAATACCAAAAAGCCAAACCAACAGACTATAGCTTTTTACTCTTTATCAAAAGAGATAAAATGCTATAGGCGTATCTTGGATTTCAAATATACTTGGCAACAGTAAGTAATTATTGAAAAGTTATTCATAATAAGAACTTCAAATGTTATTATGCCACTTTCTGGTCTTTTTGATGAAAAATATATTAGTACAACTCAAAAGGGACAAGACATCTCCACATTTAAATGAACTGGACTAAAAGGTTCAACCCCAAGTCGTGCATCAAGATCCTAACCCCTTGATAAAGAAATGCGGTTTCAGTTTTAATGGTTTCAACCACGACGTCTTGACGTTAGTAAACAATATAAAACTACGTATTTTCTTTGCACATGCACTTTTGGTAAGTTAATTTTCCGTAATTGCAAAGAGGTAAAATAATGGTTTTTATTAATTGCAAAGTGTTAAGCATTTATTCATACTGTCCACATAATATTTTGGAATTAAGTGGAATTAAGCATGATTTCATAACAATTGTAAATCAATATTCCAATGCAATGGTTTGCATTTCTTTAATGGTTCAACAGTTCGTTCCTTAAACTGACAAAAGAACTCAACCTGCAAATTACAAATTTAAACCATTTTCACTATCTTGTCGATTACGTGGATTAAACTAAACAAATTTATGATAAATATTTATTGCCATACAAAAACACAGCGAAAATTCTCTTCGAATTTTAATTGATGGTTGTTATCACGAAAATATATTACAAAATTGTTAAAAGAATTAGCATAAAAACTAGATAATTCGGTTAGCTTTTTTAGAAAACTCTTAAATTCTAATGCCTTTCATTTAAGGCAATTGTGTTTAGTTATTATAAAAAGTCATTTTAGGAAAACTTGAGCAATTTACTTGAAAATTGCTTTTCTTCAACAATGTTGTGACGCAGGATCAGAGGTAAAGCTGACTTTGTTTCTGGGTACATTGTGGCTGCCGCTTTTCGGTCAAAGGATTCTAGTTGATTCGATTTGTGAGGAGCTCAGAAGGAACACCTCTACTATTAGCAGCAAACGGACCTAACGTCCTCAATATAATGCACCCTTCGGTCGATTTCAACGATTGAGCATCTGGTACCTATCCACGACCATTCTTCAGTTTGTGTCTAACAATATTAAGTAGACCTTGACTGTTCTAATCTAGTGGACTACCTACAAAGAGCATTTACAAAATTCGGTCGCATGATTAAGACCTTGTAGGGCGAAAATTCGCGGATGGATCATTATCTTCTTCAAAAGCACAGTAAGGTTACAAATTAACTCTACTTTATCTACACTGATGATCAGTTTTACATGATTCTATAGACCCCGTCATCTAATCTGGACATATTGATAGATCACAGCTAAACATCCTATAGAACTAAAAGCACGCAGCTTTAAAAGACTGGGCTTGTATGACAAATATACTTTATTTAAATATTCCAGTGTTGGCTAATTCAGTTGAGGGTTTATGAAGCAATGAGTCATTAAATTTTCTCAGCCGTATTTCGAGAGATCCTTCTCTTATCGCCAGGCTAAAAATAATTCCTCGACAGATAGCTTGCGACTCATGACATGATCAAGTCCTTCATCCACTGGTGCCTTAATTTGTTTAGCTTGATTGATCGACTGGGCTACTACTATATTCGATGTCTCGTTATCGTCTTCAAAAGGGCTATAATTTCTATATTTTACTGATATTTTTGGCTTGCTGACCCTGAAGGTCGATGGATTGTTTTCTTTGCGAACTGGCAATATAACTCAGACGTTTGTCTCATAACACACCAGTTCCATGGCAATTTATCAAAAAATAGAGTATACGATAGTTTCTTAGTAAGTCTGTTTATGTGTCCTTTATATGCAAATATATCATTCATGGTGTCATACAGATGAATAAGGCAACGATGAAATTAACAACTGCTGCAGTCCAAAATGCCATTATGATGTTTTTCTGCACAATCGTCTTGTTAACAAGTCATGAAACGTGGTGATGTAAAAACTCCACGTGTTGCACGTCATAAGGCAAAGTTAAAGAATTTATGAATATAATCAGCAGGATAATGACATTGGTTGGCAGATCAAGGGTCAATGTTGTGAATAAACCACCCTCTAACAACAAAAAGACTTCAATCATGACCTTTTAAACTCAACTATCTCAGTCATGCAACATGATATTTGTTAATACCAAGGTTGTATATATCCTTGTAGATACCAAACTCAAATGCCATTTCCGTTTTCTGTAGTGGAACAAAGAGCTGATGACTACACGCAAAATATTTGGAACCGAAGACGCATGCGTATGAATCAAATCTTTTCACCATCAACGTGGTCGATTTGCTTTCTATTAGCGAGATAAATCAACGAGATTCGCCAACAAATTATTTCATTGATTCGCTTGAAGTGTACTGCCTTTGTCAACCCAGTGAAATGATAAACCTTGGTGAAATTTGTCTTCTGAACATAAAACATTGTACAGAGCTCATGAATTAGAATCACTACCTACGTTACGTCGTTAGAGGACATCATACATGGTTATATTCTTGTTTCAAGTCTGATATGACACATTATCACTTCTCACTCCACTTTGGTTTGAAGTTTCATAATGACAGATTACTTCTTACTGCATTGTGTGTAGTAGTTACACAATACTGCAATTTCACAAAAAGGAATGCAAAGGCTAGTCCACTGCAATGACTAACAGGACTTCCATTGCGACTTTTTAATTGTGGGAAACTGTAAGATAAAGCTCCAGTAATATAGTGGCGTAACTGCTTCCCCTGTATGCAGTATCAAGCAATCTGGAATGACCCAAATTAGGCGCCATGTAACTTTGGCCCTATGTTCTCTATTATAGTGTGGTTTTTTGGTCTATCGCTCCTAAACATTCTTTCTCTCCACGTTGATGATGAAAACTATTCACTAATGCTAGCATCTATTACATAGCAGCTTATACGAATTGCTGGAAAGACCCCAAACACGTGTATATGATATATTCTTCAGCTACAAGCCGAACTATAAATCTATCGCTTAGGTTGAGCAAGGATAAAATGCTTCACTGTAGTTTCCGACAACTGCGGAACCAGGTGAATTAAAACGCGGTGGGTTAGTCCCCAGTCAAATTGTGGATAGGCATTGATTAAATTATTCCAGGCATTGTAATGGTAAGAATGGGATCTACAGGTAAAAGCTATCTCAACACTAATTAAGACTACTTAGCAATCTAATGAAAACACAAGACTGTTGCTTTCAGCTACTGCAATATTATTTGCAAATATTATGTTATAAAAAGGAAAAGTTTATATTAAGTTAAGCCACTTCCTGCTACTCAAAATTTCCTTTCTTTCTTGAGTGTTATGAGATTCACGATGACACAATAGACGTGACAGCTGGCATGGTTCCTTTTAGAATCACTGATACAATCACCCTCCCTGGTGCAACACACCTTAATTTATAAACTTGTACTAATTTTGCCTACGATTAAAACTATAACAGCTAGCCGAATCCTTATTTTATGCATTATGTGTGACGTACCATGACATTTTCATATCTTTAACATTACTTTTAAATCTCAGTTCAAGCCTTATGAAATATTCTTCATTCATCATCCATGATTTATCACAGCACCTGCAATGTTTATTGACATGTCCTCTTTTCTTTATTAATTGTTGTCTATGTAAACCGGATTGACTCAAATTAGAAATTGAGATTTTTAAATATCGTTGAAAGCAAAATCAAAAGATAAATAGATCCTGTTTCCTCCATAGTTCTTAAATCTCTTTAATTGAATTTTTTATGCTTCATTTGGACACGTAATATGTTTGAATATGCTACGATATGAGACAATTTCTCAAGAGGCGACCTAATTCACAAGATCAGATGGTGTCGTTCCCTCCATTAGTACTAAATGGGAGTCTTTCAATTGATACCGAGGACTTTGACCTTAATCAAAAGCTAGAATTTATTAAGGACAAGGAAATGAAAGTATATTAGAAAGTCGCACCTACGCCCAAACGGCGTTTATTGGTATACCATACTAATACTTTGAGATTAAGAAATACAACTTTAAATGACAAGTGTATCTTTTTATGATTTTAGGTTGACCAAGGCTGACTCAAAAGTGAGAGAAAATATCACATTGTATGGCAGTATTCAGAGTCGGACATTCTGCGCCACTCGCTACTTATCTCCGGGGACTGCACTTGGAACCATTCAAGGTGCATATGTTTGTATGCTTCATAACCGGCAACGAAAAATGAATTAGACTGCCGACGAGAAAGAAAAGTTGAAATTAGACGCAGCTGAAAAGGGAACTTATAATTTCTCAAAAATATTCCTTATAGGGTATTTTAAACATAATGACTCTGAAATTATTTTCTGGAAATCCATGAAATGCCTATCGCTCAGTAAACTACAATAATGTGCATGTCGACGCGTTCTGCTGGAGCATATAAACTTCGTTGCCCCTCCTCCCTCCTGCAACCATCACCGTTTGTCTTATGGGTAGCAAAGGAGTGATATAAAATAATGGAGGATTGATTAGAAATAAATACTTACAACATCAACAGTGTATAGGTATTTAAAGTTTTACCATCTTTTACGATTGGAGACCCTCAATATTGCATGCAACAGTGATCGGTCCTGAGATGTTCATGAGATAGGTCATTTCAGTTAAAAAGCACTACCAAAGGCGTAACATCAGTCTAAAATGTGTAATTATAAATTAGCTGGAATTATAGAGGCGATCATTATTACAGATAACTCAGTCAACATCCATATTCACTTAAAGTATCGCCGCCTTAGTCGCTGTTATGATGTAAGCATACTGTCTTGATATTGCAAAGTAGTGTTGGACTCCTTTGTATAGACTATTTCTAGTAGTCATGAGCATTGTTGCATGCATCTTAGTTTGTGAAGTTCGGCTTTTGCACTAGCCAATGTACCAAGTAGGTGGTATTTTTAACATCTATCTTGATACCCTTATTCTAAACCTTTTACGTACCAAAGTATAAAATGAAATACTTCTTACCTGATTTGATTACAAATGAAAGAAAAATACTCCCCAATAGTGTCCTTAACATCATAGCTGTTCACCCTAGAAGGAATTGGAAAGAGGAAATTCACATTGCCTTTTAACCTTAGCAATACGCACTCTGAGCAAAATAGATCAAAACCGATTTTTAGTCACAAAAGACTAGACATTTGTTGCTTTTTATACATGGTCACTTGTGCATCAAATTACCCTCTTCAGAGCATCGAGGACAAAAGAAAGGGAATTTAATGACATTTAATACATTTCATATGACAGATTTGCGTGGTGTCTAACTAACTCTGCATAATAGTAAAAGACCAAAGTCACACGCAGCTCTAGAAAAGCACCAGCTCTACTTGATCTATAAGGTGCATAAAAATGCAATGTTTAACTAGATAGAGTGCGGGTGAATAAAGTACAGAAAGCAAAATTTATTTGCAGCATCAGACGGTGTCGCACTATGGCCTTCATTTTTGGAATTTCACTTTTTTAACAATATTTGTTATCGAGCCTAGCTGATTCCCGTGCCGTAGTCACAGAACATCACTAGGAAGTGAACTCTTCATGGGAGCGAGCTCCCGTTACCTTCTCCCACCAATTGCTACATGGACAGTGCTGACGCTGCATCAAGCTCGCAACCACATGCTGGCAAGATTGTCGTCTTACACGCGGGCCATACTTAATTGTATCTAATTCGGTGCGACGTCTGACTTGGGCCTAAACCTAAACCACCAGCTTGTATGATAATCCCTACAAGCTGCGGTAATTGATGGATACTTTGTAGGCACTCTTACGTACCAAGTGAGATGGTTATTCAACAAAAAGACCATGAACGGTGAAGACAAAAATGCATCCTAAGACTGCTCCGAAGCTATTAACCTCAGCTGATGAAACTTCAGGTTTGCAGCTGTGAAAACCTGATTTAATCTCACTTGACGCATCGCTATGCAATCACATGAAATCTCATGCCTAGACCACTCTCTGTAGCTCGAGCTAGAATTAACACAAAGTGCGATTAATAGCAGACCACATTTTACAAGCTAGTAGACATTTTCAAACAGTAAGACTAATAAATTAAAACGGTAATATTTGTTGCACGAGAAACAATTTTACGACTTGTTTTAAGCAATAAAATGAATGGCTTGAATTCATGCATTACAGCTTTAAAAATTGACAGCTATAACTTGCAGAGCCAAACTTAAGGATGTAGTGTTGGGGCTATCACCCCCTATTTATTCCAGAGCAATATTTTATTTGACTGTGATTTGTGAGCCAAAATATACCTAGGACAAACGGAAACATTTGCTAACGCAAAACATAGATGAAACTGAACGAAAATTTGTTTAATTGTAATCTTGCAAGTCGTCAGATGCCAAGAAAACGCATCTGGTGCCTATTGTTTCAAAGATTTTCGTGGAAAGCCACCCAGCATGGACTGAGCCACCAGGTCCTCAAACTTCCGAATCCTTGATCACAATTTTGTTCGTAATATGATTACACTGTCTACTTTTACTGAAAGTAAGTTTACACTGAATATTTTGATTGTTTAATCGCAAGCAAAATATAATCATATTTCAAACAAGCTATCTTGGTTCCCATTTCCATGACATATGCCAAAAACTAAAACTATATTATAAACCAAAAATAAATTATTTAAGTGTAATGAAAGCAAAATAAGCATGATGACTATCGCTTATTATGTAGCGACAACGAAACAGGAAAGAAAAGGATTTAATCAGGATGGGCTTTGTTTTCTAACTAAAATGAAAAATACCAGTTTAAGGAAATAACAAGCTTCACCTCTAAGCAAACGAACAACTATCTGTAAATATACGCCCATGATAGCAAATCCTATGTGCGTTTCAAAGTTTCAACAGGTAGGCAATTTCTATGGTTACAGATTAACAATAAAGAAGATAATTGAATATCTAGCCTTTTCATATACTATTTAACAGGGTTTTGAATCTTTATCGCGTTTCGTCGGTTATTTTGTGACTTTAAAACACCAGACATGATTAGACAAGCATTTTCTTAGATTTGTGAGAGTTATTCAACTACTCATTTCTCTCAGTGAAAGTCTGAACTCAACTGTCTTGTAATGTACAAGTTTCAATTTCTCTGGCGAGATCCGTTTTCATAGTCCAGAAGGCAATTGTTATTGTCATGTTAAACAGTAGCAATTAGCCTCGCCTAATTGTATTCTGACAGTATTCTCCATTTTGTAACACTACATTACTACTCCCACCACCATAACTACTATCACCACTATGGCTACTACTATCACTACCACTACCACTATGACTAATTCTATCACTACCACTACCACCGTGACTATTACTATAAATACCAACTGCACCATGACTACTACCATATCGAAATCCGTTACCACCAGCGATAAATCGCTTCCTTCACTTGCCATGATCCCCCAATTAACCCCCATAATCCCCCTGGATTGTTCACGTATACAACCGTTTAGTTTTAGGCTATACTTACCAAAGTGTGTTAGTTCTACGGTATTTGTTGATCGATATATATATTACCATCTCCAAAATGTTGACCATAAAATATCCAAAAGTGACATATGAATTAGCTGGGAGGGTCCTTATTGTGCCACTAAGCAAGAAATGGCTTTCCAAAATGGGCATCACTTCATGTTATGAGTTTGAGGGGGAGGGTGACGGGTAAATGTGCCCTGCAAAAGTAATTTTTGCCTTACAAACCACGAAAAAGAAAAAACGCACTAGGTCTTTACAATTAGGCCGGGAGGGGGGGCTCTGGGACTGTCATTCCTTCAGTGCTGACTCCTCGTGCCAATCCCTGGGCAAAGGCTCTGTCCGCCTAAAAGGCTGCAAAACAACACGCCATAAAGAAGAATGGTGGGCTTCTTCTCCAGACGGCTCCAAAGAAGACCGGTACCCTACAAGTATTCCCTGAATGTCGTGGGTATTAACAGCAGTCATGGAGCGGTGTGACGAAAATGGTTCTCTTCCTATTCGGAGCTGGGCTCCCCCAACAACGACCATCGATTGGAGCCCAGAAAATGCTTTGGAATAACAACGATGACGACCACAAGTAAGCAGGAATAGGCCATCATCAAATTTTTACAACTACGAACAACTAACAGTACCAAGAAAAACAAGAAATCTACATGCTGTATCATTCGTTAGCAAAAAAAACAACAACTGCCCTGCAAAAAGAGGCTATTTTATTGTTGGAGTGAGCCATCCTCCATACACCCCTCAATCAACGCCTCTGTTTACCAAGGCTTCTTTACGCTTACTGATAAAATGGCTTTCATGTTAATCTTGCTTGACCATCAAGAAATGCTAAACCACATATTAACCCAAACGGCACAAAAAATGCAATAATAAACCATGATAAAACTACATATTATACTGTGCAAAAGGTCGTTGATTCATGAAACCAAAACATTTGTATTTCTAATAATGTCTAGATGTGGTTAAATGATCCTATACAATTTCTTTACTCGGCTATCTAAAATGACCGTGAGAACATATTTAATGGCATGGAAGATCGCGTGGTTACAGTGCCTGATGCGTAATTCCAACAGCTTGAACCTGAGAAATGCGATTCAAATTCAGCTCCTGTCATACCAAAGTTCAAGGAGAGCTGCCTACTCTTCTGTAATTTTAGGCTCAATGAACCTCGAGGTTTAGTGGAATCGAGGCACAGGTTCGGGGTTGCATTGCTCAAAATAGTGATGGGCTATATTGCGAACCTGCTGCAACTAAGGCAGAAATTTCTCATTTTGAGTAGAAAGCAAGTGTTTGCGAGTGTATAAATAGACACAAGACACGGAAACGTATGGGCTAGCTTAAAATGGATACTGAGGATATGTTGAGTGTACTCCGTTAACTAAAAGACGGATTAGCATGTTAGGCTAATGATGGATGATAAAAGGATCTCACAAAACGTAGCTCAGAAAAAGATTTCAACTCAAGACATTATAAACTTTATCTATGGCTTTAAGCAAGGTGACAAAAATTAAGAATATTGAAATTTATTCCAGCCAAAGTGGGCCATTGGCATGCAAATACAAATTAAATAGCCAAACAAGACTGGAGTCACCAGAGTAAAGTCTGTAAAAATAGTAAAGATTAAAATAGTAAAGAGTAAAGACAGTAAAGATTAAAATAGTAAAGAGTAAAAATAGTAAAGATTAAAATAGTAAAGAGTAAAAATAGTAAAGATTAAAATAGCAAAGAGTACAAATAGCAAACATTAAAATAGCAAAGAGTAAATATAGTAAAAATTAAAATAGTATAGAGTAAAAATGGTAAAGATTAAAATAGCAAAAAGTAAAAATAGTAAAGATTAAAAAAGCAAAGAGTAAAAATAGTAAAGGTTAAAATTGCAAAGAGTAAAAATAGTAAAGATTAAAATAGTATAGAGTAAAAATAGTAAAGATTAAAATAGTAAAGAGTAAAAATAGTGAAGATTAAAAGAGTAAAGATTAAAAAAGAAAAGAGTAAAAATAGTGAAGATTAAAATAGTAAAGAGTAAAAATAGTAGAAATTAAAATAGTATAGAGCAAAAATAGTAAAGATTAAAATAGAAAAGAGTAAAAATAGTAAAGATTAAAAAAGAAAAGAGTAAAAATAGCAAAGGTTAAAATAGCAAAGAGTAAAAATAGTAAAGATTAAAATAGTATAGAGTAAAAATAGTAAAGATTAAAATCGTAAAGAGTAAAAATAGTGAAGATTAAAATAGTAAAGAGTAAAAATAGTAAAGATTATATTAGTAAAGAGTAAAAACAGTAAAGATTAAAATAGTAAAGAGTAAAAACAGTAAAGATTAAAATATTAAAGAGTAAAAATAGTAAAGATCAAAATATTAAAGACTATAGTTTTTCGGCATATTTTAAGGGCCCCAATCAACGTTGGTCCAAGCCCCCAACAGACGGCCCTGGGACTAAGATTGAATTTATTAAAAAGTGTTGTTGATAAGACACTGTCGAGCTCAGTTATAAAATATTAAAGGTCTCAGTGTAAGCAATCTATAGAAGCATTTGATTTGTAAAAGAAACCTATCAATGTTTCTTTGAAGCTCCAATAATTGCCACAAAATATGATGTTTTTGTAATGCTACATGGAAAAGAAATGGATGATGTTATGTCAGAAAACGTCTGTCACTCTGGACAATTCTTGCTCTAAGATACAAAGGACACCACTTACGTGTGTAACATTAAAGATTCAATATTGATTTCCTGTTTTAAACAAATAGATGTAGACGTTTTGTTTTGCTAGCTGTACGCGACACAACAAATGTAGACAATGCAGAACTGACCACTTTGTAATCGAAATGTCATGTGAGTTGACATGTAATAACAGCAAGACTCTCATTCCTTACTCTGATTCCTTATATGACTGTTTAATGAAGAATCTTATGTATTTGCTGGCTCTTATTTTTAGAACTCAAAATATCATAACTATGATTATCTCACTGTACTTCTTGTTGGCGCAGCAGCTAAAAAAAATGCTTTTTGACGTAGTCAGGATTACATGGCTTGTGCAATGAGTTATTAAACAGTAAAATCAAAGCTCAAAAAATAAGCTGACAATTAAAGCTTTGTAGGAAGTAACAGTGTACCTTATTACCAGGAATTTTCGATTGACGCATGCGCTCGCACGCGCACGCAAAGGCCCACACGCAAAATGAGTTACGGGTGCTTTTCATCGCACGTGCAAAGTGTTAGTTTGCTTACGTAAAACTTTACTTTGACGTTGGACACTTGCAATGTGCTTGAATATACCGTGATTACTGACAGATCTCACAACGCCTTAAAGATAGTCCCAAGTGGCAATTTCCGACAATATGAAATAACTGCGACATCTGGAACGAAAGACAACGATAGCCTCCCAACCTAGACATGTTATTATCAATACCGATGTTTATGAAAAAAATGAAAAGAGAAGACAAGAGATTTGCCCTGTTGACGTTGATAGTTTGGGCAAATTAGACACTGACAAGTCAGAGTTTAGTGACGAAGATACTGCTAACTAGTCGGTTACTAACAGAATCTTGATTGACTAAAATATGCGAGGTCTTTTAACAACGCTTTCGTTATGTACAGCGAGTTCGACAAGATTTTGTTTTTCTAGTAGTTCTGTCACTAATATCTGGGTATAGTTCTGGTTCTCTGTGTATGCAATATTCTTCAACTAAACGAACAACTTAACCAATTTCTCGTTTTCTTTTCCCAGTAACGACAGCAATCATGGTCTTTGTATTTGCAACATCGAGAAAACAGTTTATCAGTTCAGAAATTTCGACTGGAATATGACCAATTACTCGTTTTTTTAATGGCATGCTGACTGAAAAAAGCCAATTGCATTTCGGTCATATTGCATGGCCTCTTCCCGATCGTCCTTATGGCACACCAGTTCTTCTCCAACCTAAGAGCACTACGTTTCCTTATAGATGATGTCTTCATTTTGCAGTCGTAAATTGTAATTCTTATCGAAATGTTCCTCTGGCCATATTATAATCAGGAGCAGTTCAGAAATGACGCCAAGCATAGTTTGACGTATTTTGACCCCGCCTTCCCCCGTGTCAAGCATTGTCACAAAAAATTAATGACCTCCTTGTCTATTTGTCTACCCCCTCCCCCTTGGTGCGTGACGTCCTTTTTGAACGGCCCCTCAGTAGAAGGAAACTATTTTAACAAATTAAACGCAGAGATTATAGACAAACGTATATATTTAAATTATTATTTTTTATCATGAAAAGGAGGAAATTTGAAAAATTTTAATCGATATGTTTTAGGCAATTTTTATTATTTTATAATTGCCATAAGTCCCCCCTCCAATAAGCGCCCATCAGAAAATATCAAAAATAACTAAGCCCCAAAGTGGCTAATTCGAGGATTTAAGGTATTTTCATTCAAAAGGGACACCTTGTAATAACCAATCTTCTTAAGCACTGAATAATTCCTGCTTTACGTAAGGTCAAGTACAAGCTATAAGTGCATTATTACAAATATTCATTATTCAACACTAGTTCACTGGGCAAAGACCTTTCATGGCAGACTGACAACCAGGGGTTGGTAAATAGTGTTGTCAGTCACTGATAAACTCTTGAAAACTCCAGACGCATAAACATCGTCAGTCACTGATAAACTCTTGAAAACTCCAGACGCATAAACGTTGGAGCACCAAACAGCTCCTTCTTTGTTCAGTCATATAATTGCCACCAGTTCTAATTCTGACACATTGTCATTGAAAGTGTGCCACAAACGTCTTTAACTCGTCATACTTTTAAGGGTGTTGAAAAAAACCCGTTTGCTATCGTAAATTATGTTTTCTGTCTTCAAAACAAAATTTAAAAGCTTACTGTTTGTGCAATGATCATCAAAACGTGACTCTTGTGGTTTGATAACAAAAGTGTATTATGATCATATATCAAAGCACGAAATATCATCTTAAGATCACAATATGTTTTTAGGTTGACTATTGAATCTTCTAAGGACAGTTTATGTTACTTTGACAACATTTAGTCATGCCTACATCAATGTCTACATCACGTTCTGCCTTAATGCCATTATTCATTTCTTCAATACTGCCTGAGTCCAAAAGCTGTCGAAAATAATTACATCATGTGTGTAAATAGATATATACAATTTAAGGGGACAATAGATCATTTGCTAACATACCAACATTAAATGTTCAATGCTTTTTCTGTTAATTTGACAAGCAGTATTGACAACGTCCAGTAATTTGCGTGACTGAGGGGCTGTACTTGAGCATAAAATACTTCAGCTCTTGTTACTTCTCTCTGACAACAAGAACATACTTGCATGATTGAAATCCTTTATCAAAGCCTCAATAACTTTTAACCAAAAATCCTTCAGATACACTGCCCGTTTATCAGTTTATACATGGCATAACAACAAATGAAATTAGATTATCGGTTTATTGTTAATAATATATCTATTAATGTCACCCTAACCACAGAAACATACTTAGTTGCTTACTTAACTTTCTAAACACTTGGTCTTAAAATGACTCAGCAACGATAGGATGCTACGGAAGTTGGAGGATGAAAAGATTGGTCACTTTTGGATAATTCTATTCAAGTACCATATAACACAATAGTAGCTTATCCTTATCAACCTCTGGACGAATGACTTCTATAGTTGACACCACTCCTTCCTGACTGTACCTATTTCTGCCCAGATCCTAGTTCTGTTGATTTGGAAAGGAATAGACCATATTCAGCTGCACTGGCCTAAAGTGCATTAGTTGAGTTCGTCGTCTCTAACTGTCCAGGTGTTCCTAACCGATTTTACAGACGATGATGCCGTTCACCTAGCGCTTTACCAGTCTAACCAGTGTAGAGATTCTCAAACACCCCGAGGATTTCATTCGGATCGTCCCCAAAACTTAATGGGATGTCAATTGGATCAAGGCTGATCATGTGACAAGTTTTCATCAGGATCCGTCCGGTAGTTTTGGTGTAATCCTGCTGAAAGACAAACAAACAAACAAACAGACATACAAACAACTGCCGTCGAAAGCAGTACCTCCTTATTCTTTATGGCCGTAGGCTTCCAATTGGATTTTGTCTGTAATGACTCTGACTCGAACTCGAGCTCACTGACTTACAAAGTCATCTTGTCATCCTCTATACCACGGGGGCTCTATCTCTACGATAAGAACTTTTGAATGTAACTGATTCTTTCATTGTGATAGATCAACGCGAGACATAATTCTTGCTAACCATTAACTACTTTTCAGGCACGCATCATTAATTTTTATCAACAGCTTATCATAACTCTCATTCAGGGTTTAACGACCAAAATCGAAGGCTTAAAAACTTGTTGGTGCTATGGAAAGCTGACTCAAGACGTACAAATGTATAAGCCAAGACTTTGGAATAACTCCCAAAAATCAACCTTGAAATTTTTCGTAGGTCCAGTCTTTTGAAGATTGGAGTCACTTTCCTTGTTTGATTCGCCCTGTTTGCCAACGAATTTATTGACACATGTCCAAAGCTAGAGGTTAAACAGCTACAAGGCCTTGCTGTAGAAATTTCCTAATACTTTAGACACCCTATAAGAGTGTTAACAAAATATAACATAAAAAGCGTTCTTTTGCAGTTTAATGTCATTTTTAAGTCAAAAATGTAAAAACATGAAGAGCAGATGAGTGTGCGAAAATCCACAGAGCTATTGGTCTATGTCGTTTAGTTGAAATGAAAAACAGAACTTCTTCTGCTATATCTTACACTTGCAGTAGAGGGAGGCATTAGAATGTTGTTGGTTCCCTTACGTCATCAGTACGGTCAAAGAGAATACGATTTCAGTATGTCCTTAAGCTATGTTAAGTAGAGTTTGTAAAGTTCTTTACCCTTTTATAAGTGGGATCATGTTTCATTCATTATTATTGTTTATCCCGCACAGGAAACAGAACCAAAAACTGAAATGCCATCAAATTTGGTAAATTATGTTTTGATTCTAAAGACTTATACGTGACCAAATCGTGTCTTTACAGTTAACTTATCCACACTCAATGTTTCAATGATACAACTCCCACACCCATTCAATGCGTAGGTTGATACAAAATTAACTTCATTTATCTTATCGAATTTCAGTGGTTGCCATTCCTAACTTTTTTCTTCCGAACCCCTGACAGTAAACTTAATTAGTAGTAAGTTTAAAGGAAACTTAGATTTATGAAGGACGCATATGTAAGTATCTGACGATCTGACCACTTTTTGGCGATAGGTAGATCTTTTAGATATTCCCGTTACGATTCATCGTCGTCATCATCATCACAAAGGTCACTCATATTATTCTCTTGATTAAGGTATAATGTTATAATAACCATTTGTCACTTGGAAATAGAGCAAAAGTATGTCTTTTTGTACACATCTTATATTCAAGGGTTTCGTAAACATGATAGAGCGCACGACGGGATTAGTGGGCATAAAAAATGAAAGAGAAACAATATTGATGGCTATTCAGGCACAGTACATGCTAAATAAAAGTAAAATTCGAAAAATAGTTGGCTTGCTTTTCCTAACGTTTTTCTTCCGAATGCAGGACAGTAATCGTAATTAGTACAAAGTTATAAAGAAACATAGATTTATGAAGGACGCATATGTAAGTATCTGACGATCTGACCACTTTTTGGCGATAGGTAGATCTTTTAGATTTTCCCGTTACGATTCATCGTTGTCATCATCATCATAAAGGTCACTCATATTATTCTCTTGATTAAGGTATAATGTTATAATAACCATTTGTCACTTGGAAATAGAGCAAAAGTATGTCTTTGTGTACACATCATATATTCAAGGGTTTGGTAAACATGATAGAGCGCACGACGGGATTAGTGGGCATAAAAAATGAAAGAGAAACAATAATGATGGCTATTCCCACACAGTACATGCTAAATAAAAGTAAAATTCGAGAAATAGTTGGGTTGCTTTTCCTAACGTTTTTCTTCCGAATGCAGGACAGTAAACGTAATTAGTACAAAGTTATAAAGAAACATAGATTTATGAAGGACGCATATGTAAGTATCTGATGATAAGACCACTCTCGGGCGATATGTAAGTTTTTCATTTGTCCAAAAAACTTTCCCGTTGCAATTCATCGTCGTCGTCGTCATCATCATCATCATCATAATCACTAATGATGGTCATCATGAACCGCTCTCATCATTATCTCTCATCATGGTCATCATCATTATCATGACCAATGATCATGGACCACCATTGTCAACATAATCGTCATAAACAATCATTAGTTGTCATGATCATGAACCCTAAAGCTCATTATCTATTACGATCTTTATCATCATCATCATCATCATCATCATCATCATCATCATCATCATCGTCGTCGTCGTCGTTGTCGTCGTCTTCGTTATTATCATCAATGATCACCATCATGGATCACCATTGTCATCATCATGATAATCATTATCACCGTGGTTAAATTAGCTATTCGACTCAGGCATCTAGCAGACATTGTCATCATCTGTACCTATGACTTATCTCCAAAAGTTTTTGTTTATCAACACGCTAACGTTATAAAATTGTTTCCTCGGTCACCTTTGTAGCACCACTCAATCATCTATGCCACCATCAAAGATTCGCGTGCGTAAGTTTCCTTGTAGTTTTTCATTAGAGATTACCAAATAAAACCTGAAAGTCGTGCGATAAACCACTGATGTTACACTTAGTAATTTCATGAGATCTTTTAGGTTACAACTACACATTCGACAGTTATTGTCTGAGATGACGTGGACTTGCATCAAAAGTCAGGCCGCTCTGCTACTACAATTTTTGTTTCCTTGACAGATCAAAATATGCACTAAAAGAAATCTTTAAAAGACAGGTCATACTGTTTTTGTATTCAAAACATTGCTCAAGCATAGAATTATTCTAAAAAACACCTTGTCATGCTCACTTTGATTCAACTGGTCTGAAAAGACAACAAACAGAGCTGCCAATAAAGCAAACAAATTGCAAGGCGACGTCAATGACAACTTTTCTTGTGTTCAATTTAAACTGAGATGCAATTTCTACTTCGTCTTATTGTAACTGTAAGTGACTTGTGATAAGTTCCCGTTCACGCTCATCTGAGGAACGTTTGTATCAAGTGAACTTTTTATAGACAACGATCAAGAAGACGCACTTGGAAAGACAACAGGTCGGATTAAATAAACATATTTACTCACCTTGTCGCAAAATGGAACCAGTAAACCAAATCGATGCTGTCAGCCAGTACTAAACAGTGTCTCACAAGATGTCTTTAACTTTCATTACAGTAACGTGAGATTCTTGGATATAGTTATTTCCTCTGCAATGGAACAAGAACACGACCTCTTCAAGCAAATTACAATGAGTCACTCGCTTAAACCAAAATCGAGCTGAAGACACCCATAATGACCTGTGCATACTTTCCTTGTATTTTCATCGCGATATCAATTTTGAACTCCGTTTTACAAATTATTTTACATGCTCAATGCACACTGAAGTGGACAGTCAAGAACAGTTTACGTCTAACAATAAGCATTCGTAAATAAAAACTCTCTTGATACTTACACAGTACTTCCAATTAACAAAGAATTGTACTGCCAAGGCTTAACGACTAAATTTCAATGTTACACTGAGTGATATCTACCTTAGATATTTTAACATTTCAAATAGCCCCTATGCGGAATTTTGCATTAGGGACGCCAGTATGTCCTGCATCTAAGTGCGCTACTTGCATTTGATTCTTTCCGATGTACGAGTGATTAGTTTACATGGACAGTGACTACAAAGCATAAGGGTTCTTTGAAGTGACCGCAACAAGATTCCTTCCTCGTAATGTTGACTGGTTCTCTAATTTAAGGCAGGTCGCAATTAGATCTATGAAGACTCAAATTAGGATTTAATGCCTGAGGCATTTATTTGAGGCTTTTAATTGAATTTTTATGCAGTTTACAAATATTGGGCGTATAAAGGATCTTTTTAAACATTCTTAGACTCTTACAACAAGAAGTATTGAAACAAATCTTAAAAAATAAAAAAAAAATATTTAAAATGAATGAAACTATGTCTTGTGTACCAATTATTTAAGTTATCAAAGCATGGGTTGGGTTACCTTTCAAACTGAAGTCATTCTGTCTGTTACTACGACCTTCATGCAAAAAAAACCCCAGACAGATAGACAATGCAATTGCTAAAAGTTCTTATTTGCAAGTGACGATGTAATCTGTATAATCGAAACACATTACATGGCATTTACTGAAAACCTGATCATAGCTACGCAATAGTTTTGAAGAACTACGAATAAACGAGGAATTTGTTAATCCCATGGAGATATTGACGACTGAAATTGCTTCAACTAATTGCCAATATCAAACGAAGTGTCAGTTCAAAAAAGTGAGAGTCTACCTGTGTTTACTGCAGTATTCAAAGCATTTTTTTACTGTTTTAGTTTTTGCTACAAAGAACAAAATAATCTTTCGCAAACATAAACTTGCCAAGATATACCTTGGTTTTGCAATGAAACACTACAGCCTATCCACAGTGTAGTTCTTGTATACTAGAGAGATTTAATGAATAGAGAAAAAACGTGAAAGCAGTTGTTAGTAAATGGTGTCAGAACAAGCTGAACAGTTTAAAAGTTCTAAAGAATTACTGTTTAATTTTCGAGACATCTACATAAAGCACCATATTGAAAATAAAAATTAGCAATGGATGTAATATTTGGTAAAAACATTTGACAAAGTTTACTAGAAATAAGAGTGATTGTTCTGTTATAGAGAAGTATGTAGATGTTGCTATTCTGATCACAGTTTCTTAATGAGAATAGAATATTACTTTTCCGCAAAAAAGAAGGAAAGTTAAAACTCCTCGCCTTCATTTGCTGTCCCCCATGTGTTATGCTTGCTTAAAGCATTAATTCTTAGTTTTTACCTTTGGAATAATATTTAGTTTGGAAGAGAGAACATCTCTTCACATCCCAAGCAAAACGCTGAAAATACCATCTATGACTACATTTGGAAATTTATTCGGAAACTTAAAACAAAAGGACATCAGTTTAAAGAAATTTTACGCAAGACCAGGGAGTTATTTGCATTTTGCATTATATTCTAAAGAAGTCAAAATAAGGGTTGTCTTTTCACTTTCGTCACGTAATTTTATGTCATTGCGGGGGAAAACGACAATTCCACCATGAGAGTTTCAGATTCCAATTTCTTTCAACAGAATCCTTCTACCTTACAATGTCAAAACATGTAGACAAAATAAGATCACTCAATTTACAAGCTCAAGCAATATCTCACCATCCAGTTTTCTGACTCACTCTGTCAGATTGCACAATCCCCCTTCCTACAATACATTCTCTCTTAGTAATGTATGTGTGCTCACAACAAGTAACTTCTTCCTGATTGGCATCTTTTAACAAATTCCCTATGTCACTTCTCTTGTTAATTCCAGCCAGTCGCTTACGACTTCTAGAAAGCGAAATCTCGCTAAAATGAGGCGAGGCTCTTCCTATATCAGCAGTAGATTTAAATAAGAAATTGTACATTTAAAAGTGAAAACATACTGCACAGAATTTAAAATAAATATCCTATCTCTCAGATACTGACCCTGATCAATGCTGGTATAACACAGAAACAGAGGGCAATATGCACAAAGAAGTTTCCGTTGTTAAAAACGGAACGCGAAGAAACAGAAGACTCTAGAATATCCCAAGAACACCTTATTGTGCACACTTGGAATGACTCTGCTGCTAATCTTCCTTGCCATCCACACACGAGATAAAACCCCACCGAAAATATGTCGGTGTTATTTTTGGCTGCCTTTAGATATCGGGTTCGGATATCAAGACTTTAACAAAGCAATGATCACAGCTAACACCACAGCGCTGTTACACAGAAACACAGAGAAATCAAAACATTTGTGCCCTTGATCAAAATAACTTTTGCATGTATAGTGTGCCGTTGATCAAAAGACATTTTGATTGTATTGTGTGCCGTTGATCAAGATACATTTTGCATGTATAAAGTGCCGTTGATCAAAATACATTTTGCGTGTATAAAGTGCCGTTGATCAAGATACATTTTGAATGTATAGTGTGTCGTTGATCAAAAGACATTTTGCATGTATAAAGTGCCGTTGATCAAGATACATTTTGTATGTATAGTGTGCCGTTGATCAAGATACATTTTGAATGTATAGTGTGCCGTTGATCTATGACATTTTGCATGTATAGTGTGTCGTTGATCAAGATACATTTTGCGTGTATAGTGTGCCGTTGATCAAGATACATTTTGCATGTACAGTGTGCCGTTGATCAAGATACATTTTGCGTGTATAAAGTGCCGTTGATCAAGATACATTTTGAATGTATAGTGTGCCGTTGATCAAGAAACATTTTGCGTGTATAGTGTGCCGTTGATCAAAAGACATTTTGCATGTATAAAGTGCCGTTG
>JANTCA010013534.1:0-26308 GCA_024741275.1 Chironex yamaguchii | reverse complement strand
CCCCCCCCCCCCCCCCCCCCCCCCCCCCCCCCCCCCCCCCCCCCCCCCCCCCCCCCCCCCCCCCCCCCCCCTTAATAGAGCTTTTACGGTATTTAAAGAAATTAAATGTTTTCAATACTGTAATGACTCGAAAACCAAGATGTTTTAGGCGCCCCTCTCGAATAAGCACCGAGATAAATCTAACGAAGTTTAAACCGCCCCACCGCGAATTAGCGTCGTCCCCTCCCCCCTTATTGGCATTTTTTAGAAAAAGCGGCATTAAAGTTAAACAAAGGATTTTTTACTGTTTTCACATTTCATAGACATTGTTTTACCAGTCTCGTTTTAACTTGCACACATGGCTCGACTATCACAAGGAGCCAGTGTAAGCTTTTAACATTGTTGTAAAACTTTGTTGACAATCATGGACGTACTTTCAACCTCTGCATTTAGTAGCAACGGAGGTGAAGTGATAGAGAAGAAACTCGACACAGTTTTTAATGATAAATCTGAAGAAATAGATGTTGTTGCCTATTTTGAAATTGAAAGATCGATCGATTTTATTTGTAGCAACGGATATCAAAGGGTATGTCGACGAACCAATTGATTAATTTTTCAAAACAATCTTGTGTACTTGTTTGCAAAATGATGTCACAGCATTACACAGTTGCTAATTTTTGACTCAGCTCGATGTTGTGCTCTAAGGAGATTTATCGGTGACCCTGGACATTAGCGGGTTTTCCGTTTGGGTTAGGGTTAGGGTTAGGGAGGATTGTGTTAGGGTGGACTATCTCTCACAAGCACTATGAAGGTTTTTGTTACCGAAAAAATGGTCCAGAATCCAGGATTTCATTCGGATCATCCTGAAAATTTAATGAGATCTCACTTGGATCAAGACCGATCGTCCCGTTTTTTTCATGATGATCCATCCAGTAGTTTTTGCATAATCGTGCTGACAGACAGACGGACAGACAGAAAAACAAATGCAACTGAAAACAACACCACCTTGGCAGAGATAATTATTTCTGCAAGCATGAGGAATTTTGTTGACTTGTGATTAGCAAACCCAGATTCGATACTGAGACCAGATAAAATGATTATGATGTTTAATATGAAGGTGTTAACTTTTCAAATATTTTTCAAATAATCTTTTGAGCAGTATTACTGTTTGGTTAAGCGCTTATTTGTTTCTTTAATTCATTATCTACAAGATCTTAGTTTGTGATAATATTGATGTAATGATGCTAGTGTAAATATGAGTAGAATGCCACCAATAGATTATTTGTTTTTATATTCAATTCTTTATGATTAAAATAAGAACTATGACAACTAGAAACACTCCCAAAGTGCAAAATTCCACCAAGCCAGTATTATCGTTTGGATCATCCCCCAAAATGTCATGGGATCTCACTTGGATTAACACTGATCATGTGATTTTTTGCATGAGGATCATCTACTAGTTTTGGTGTAATCCTGCCGACAGACAAGCAGACAAAAATGCCACTAAAAACAGTACCTCCTTGGCAGAAGTAATAATCATTGCTGTTCTCATGATCATTAACATAAATCATCCCTAATAATCTTTGATATCATTATTATCATCACCTTAAAGTCATTACCATCATCACCACCACATCATTATTCCTATTTTGGCCATCATTATCAAGCATTATCATCATTATTATCTATAATTGTCATTACATTACCATCAGTATGTCTTGATCAAAAAAACAACATAAATATCACTATCATCACCAATAATGACAGCATCATAATTATCATTATGATTATCATCTCTAATATGCGCAGAAATGAGTTGATCATTAAAATCAATCATTAGCTCAACTGATCAATCTATCAGTAACTCAATAATTGTAGAGAAGAATAGATTTAATAATGTCTTTAATGTTTTAAAGTCATAAAAGTTACAAATTCATTATGTACTTGATCATCTTTTCTCTGTAAGGTTGCTTTGCAGTTTCCTGATGAGTTATTACCATGGGCTTTTCAAGTTGCATCCCTGCTGCGAAAAGGATCCAAACAGTACATCTTTGTCTTGGGGGATACTTCTTATGGCAGGTTGGTACTGTGATTGTCAAGGGTTTATTCATTCATATAGGCCTGGTGATTTAAAATGTAGCTAAGTGAAACAATTTGCATGTCTTGGGTTTTTTAGGCATGCAATAACATGCCATAGTAAACACTATGTTTTTGACAGTTTGAAAACATCAGTAATGAAGTACCATCAAATATCTGTCATGAAAAGTCTATTAGAAATAATTAAATAAAAAATCGAAGTAAAGAACGAACAAAGAATGAATAAAAAGAAGAAGCAAAATAGTTCAGTCCTATTTACTACCTTTATCAGAGACATGTGAATCCTCCAAGTCTACAAGCTTTAGACTTCCTCAGCAACTATCTTCTTCTTTGGCCTGTAACTTTCTTTATCATTTAGCTTTCTTATTCCTATTTTCGTTGTCTCTTTCTGTATTTGTCCAGATGCAATTGTTGATTGCAATTATTGAACACAACTGGTCAAAAGGAATGTCTATTGCAAAAATGTTGCATGTGCAATAGAAAGCATACCTTGGTATTTTCAGGTGTGTATCGAGGGATGTAGTTGCAATCCCATGTCTCTTATTATGAGGCATGTTGATCCTACAATACTGCCAGACTTCAGGTTTATGATTTATAGATTGCAATAAGCTGGACAACACTGTTTTGAGTAAAATATGTATGTGACAGTGGAAATCATAATTTTAACTCCTAAACTTGAAAATGTCTTCTGTTACTCTGTTTAGGGCATTAAATCCTCATTTCTTTTACTGGTTATGTTTGTGTTCTCCTATTTAATAATTTTTGCTTTGCATATTATTTTAGTTGCTGCATTGATGAGATTGCTGCCCAGCATTTAAATGCTGATTGCATGATTCATTATGGTAGATCATGTTTAAGCAGGTCAGTATGAATTGAGCTTTAATTATACAAGAATTAATTGCAAACAGAAGGCTTTAAATAAAAATTAAGAACAGAAAATCTACTTTTTAGTGTCATAAATCATGGTGTCCAAAGTATACTCTGAACAGATTGTCCATAAAATGTTTCTGGTTGCAAGTAAGAAAAATCAAGATGAATTTTGCTTACCAGTATAGATTATTGTAGCCATGAAGATAAGATCTGATTAACTCTAACTAAATTTGTTTAAATATTCCACACTATTCTCACCAATGTCAAAACAGGAAGAGATATTTTAATACCGATTGTCCAGAAATAACCCATTGCAAACAAAAAATGGAATAAATACAAATGAGAGGTAAGATGAAATTTGTTGTTAAAATGCTTAAAATTGAACAAATGTTTTCAATTTGTGCGCAAAGAAATTATATATGTTTTACATTACATTTTTGATATGCTTAAGGGTGATTTCTTATATTCACCCATCGGTTAGTGCCTTTGTTAAATTCTGAATAGACTCTCAAAACACTAACTTAAGAGAGGTTATGGCCAAAATTTTGGATGGACACAAAAACATTAAAAAGTCATTAGCTGCCATTAATAACTATTGGTTTTAATGTCTATTTATATTAGCTATATATTTTTGAGATTTCTCTATATATTAAACTTGTCTAGCACTGCCAAGGGAATCAGCTATACTCAGAAATGAGTATGTTGCAAAAAAACTATTTGTGTATAGAGGTATTGACTATATACATTTTTCATCTCTTTGCAGAACATCTAGACTTCCTGTGCTGTATGTTTTTGGAAAGAAAAAGATGAATACTTCAGACTGTATAAGTAAACTGGATGCATTGCTGGACTTAAATTCATTGTTTATTCTATTTTATGACCTGGCATATACACACATCATTGGTACATAAGTTTATTTTCTTGTTGTATGTTATTTTGTGTCAAATATGTTTTATTTTATGCAGATGAGTGGCTGCATTTGAATCCACTTCACAGCACCTTTAGCAAGTCCCTGACAAACATATGCCATGGGCCAACCCAGGTTATGTGTGGTAAATTCGGTATGAGAAGACTGTTAAGAAGCCATCAGATGACTGAGCTAGCACAATACTACAAATTGTTATGTCTGTGATCACGTGTATCCAGTTTTGTTCAACCGAATGTTAAAATTGGTTTAGTCACTCATACTCAAGAACTGCAAAGTAGTTCTGCACATGCTAACATACATTATAAGCCACTGGTTGGCTCCGTGAGCATTGTTCAGATGAGTGATTATTAATGTACCTGTGCTGGTATCTAAGAGTGACGTTTGCTAGCCAGGTGAATAGACAAATATTGTTTTGTGGTTAATTTGCCTTGATGTCAAAGAGAGTTGTGATACAAGAAGTCAAGAGAGTTAATTACCACTGAAAATGTGATTGTTATGGCAGGAGTACTACCTATTGTACACCTGAAACCAACCAGGCATGTGGTGGCCAACAACATCCATTTAAAATTAGTCAGGGCATGCAATATTATGCACAGCTGAGAAACAACAGGTGAGTACATGCCTTTCCCAAGAATGTCTGTTGTGAAGATGGAGATATGCTGGCTTTTTATTGGAAGATAACACCATTTTAAATAATGCAGTTGATACTAGCATATTATTTGATGTGTCAAGCATTAGAAAAGAGTAACATTTCTATGCTATTAGTATAGGTATTTTCATTAATCATATTTCACGGAATTTGAGCTAAGATGATGACCTTAGTTTAAAAGACTTTAAGCAGTTATCTTTTAGACTAGACGTTTTGGAGAGAAGGGAGAAAATTGCAATTGGTATAAATATGAAGATTGTTGGAAAGAATTTTCTTTCACTTCATTTTCTATCAACTTTGTTGTTTTAATCCCTACCAAGTTACTGATTGTAAAATATAATGCTTTTAAAATCTTTAGGTGAACTATACAATGAAATGATAACAAAATACACTGATTTATACCTAACAAAGCTATGCCTACCTAAGGAAGGAGGACAAATGTTACAAGGGAGCATAGAGAAGACTTGTCACCAGTCTGCAGGAAGCAAATGTTGTAACTGTGAATCAACGTCACCATCAATGGAATTATTAAAGATTGATGACTATCAACATTGTCACCCATTAGAATATAATGAAGGTGTTGTTCATTGTCGGTATGTCCTGCAGAGTATTTACAAAATTCAGATGATTTTCTGTTTATCATGGTATTAATGTATGATTCTCTCATGGGTTCTTATGATACTGGTATATTTCACACAAGTTTCTCGAAGATTGGAAATTTTTTCTTGTTAATGTTATATTTGGTATTATTTATATAAAATCTAGATATCTAAGATGCTCATGGTCTTTTTGCTTAGATGGAAACTCTATATAGTGGAACTTATCCGAATTTGTGTTCTTATAAGCCATTTTTTTTATTTAGGTTTGGTAGATATGTTGTGCTTCCAAAAGATAAAAAATTTGAGGATTTCAAATTGATATACATTGGAGGAGAAGGCTTAACTTTACGGAACTTGATGATGTCATATAATAGACAGCAGGTATGTTATGCATGCAATTAAAATATTAGAAATATCAACTCAGCAAGAGTCATCATCATCTTTATCTCTATCATCACAATACAATAATTGTCATGATCACCATTAACATTAAAATTGGGACCATCATCTTATTTTTTTGTCCATGTGATTGTTATAGATGATGACGTTATCAATATAAGTCTATCATTATCATCTTGTCTTTGTGTTGTTGTAGTCAGCACCAAATTCATCATCACTATTTTCATTATGGCATCTTCTTATCATCAGCTTGCTGCTGATCATCACCCCAACACTGGGAATATGTTTATTCATTTTTAGCGCTAACATCTCTGTTGGTGTCCAGCATTACTGCTTAGATAAGACCAGTTAGTCAGCATTTGTTTTTTACTGTATGTGGTCTTAGGATTAAATATGCCTAATTCAAACATCCTAGTTAATATCAATTTTGTTGAAAAGTTAAACATTCTTTAAGTTGTAAGCTTTTGCTAAGATCTTTGAGAAATTTCCCTCCCATTGTCGGGCTACAAAGGGGCAAGAATGGCCCAAAACATAGCTAAGGAAAAGCATATCACTCTTTAATTCTTTGTCTGCACTTTAAGACACTAAAACACAAATGGAATGAACAAAAGATTCCAATCAGATGTATATTGTCTAGTCAATCACTAAGACAATCAGGAATGGGTGATTTTTATCTTCAAGAAGACCTCTGTACATATTTTAAAACTGTACTTGAATGACATGCTTGATTTTTAGTTTTATTCATATAATCCTGAGTCAAAAGCTGCAAGGATGGAAACACTCAGTGTTAATCGTGCACTAATGAAAAGGTAATATGTTGTACTAATTGAATGATTAAGACTTGATTCTTGTTAACTCTGAGGTTTCACTGTCTCTTTCCCCTTTTTGCATTTATACCTTGGAGAATTGTTCCGCAACATCTATTATTCATATTTAAATCTCAGTCACAATATATCATAACAGTGTATTATTTAGGAAACTATAGGATTGTGTACATTACAGGTACTTTGAAGCAATCACATTCTCTTCTTGCTCAATTTTATCCTCACAATTGCCTTCACCTTCATCCCTACCTTCTTTATCACCTTTGTTGCTATCGTCCTCTTTATGATTTTGGTTGTTAACTTCATATACGATGTTTTTGACTACATCTGCAGCTTTATTGTCTTCTCCCTCTCCGCTTTGTCTTTTCTGCTTTCTGCTTTGTTTATTGCATTTTTGTTATTCTCTTTTTCCCTACAATCTTTGGCTTCCCCTCCTTCTTCTCTCTCTTCTTTGACTTTCCTTTCTTTATCTGCTCCTGCTTTGTTGTTGTTCTCTCTGTGTGCACTTCTCCTGGTATCTTTGATACAATCTGCCCATTTTCGTTTTGGCCCCCTTCTCCACTTGCCAAGGTTTATCGTCTACTGTCTCATGTTCCTGTCGAGCTACTGAATGTGTTGTTTCACTAAATTTATTCCTGACTTCTACTGTTTGACTCAACGTTACTCTTTTGTATATAAGACCAATATCTTTCTGTAGTTCTTTTCACTGGCAGTCAAGAGAAGGGTCAAATGGTATGTGTGACATTGTTTTTTGTTTAGATACTTTTTTATCCAAAAGGCCAAAGAAGCAAAGGTTGTTGGTATTCTTGTTGGAACACTTGGAGTTGGTAAGTTATTATGAAGGAGACAACCCAACAAGGTGTATGTTTTTTTGAATGAACCCAAAGTATTCATTGTCACTTTGTTCTAAGTTTATCTACCGGTAAGGGAGCAAAACTGCTAATGTGAACATTATCAAAACCTAAAAATCTTAGAATTAATTGATAAAATTATTTACTGAATAAGTGGATGAGTTATTATGCAACTGAAGAAATGAGTTAAAAGGATGAATGGAATGGATAATTGATTAGATAGATAGAAGGATAAAAAAATAAAGCATAGGAAGAAGTGAATGTTTGACCTTATATGTAAGTGGTTCATGATATCCATGATATCTATGATATCTAGCGTCTTAGTCAATATGTAAGTGGTCCATGATATCTATGATATCTAGCGTCTTAGTCAATGCAAGATTTGGAGATGTCAATGAAGTATATAGTAAGATAAAATGGGTAATAAAGAACTAACTGCAAAAATGAAGCATTGAACGATCGATTATGTTTATTGGCGAGATGAAATAGAAATTGGATACATTGCCTTCCTGATGCACGCATTGGCCAGTACTATGATAGATACCTGTTTATGTGTTTCTTCCCTTTCTTGGACCTAGCACTATGTCCATGTTATTGTTTAGTATCTTTTTACTGTTGACTTCAAAGCAACAAATTCACAAAATGGCTTGTTGACTTGACTATATTTCATTTCCCATTAGTCCCTTTTATTATGTAACGCGTAAACAAAACCGCCCTCTTACTATTGCAGCAAATTACATCTCCATCATGGCCAGATTAAAGAAAATGTTGAAACAAGTAGGGAAAAAGGTATGGAGAACTATTGTTGCATTAGATAAACTAGTACCATGGCTAGGGAATAATGCAATAGAATGAAATGTAATATAGTGCAGTTTGAGAGAGCACATAAAGCACTTAATGATGTAATACAATACTGCACTATACAGCACAATAAACCATTTTACAATTTATGACAATAGGATACACTGCAGTACACTACAGGGCTATAAAATACAATAGAGGATTGGTTATATAGCAGAATAAAATGCGGTATTGCGCAGTGCAATCCAATATCTGTTTAACGTCACTGTACAGTACGATACAATGCGATACACGGTAATACACTACGATAAATTATGTAACATTTGAATATTGCTGTCTCGTATATTAAACCATAAAATGAGACGGTGAAGTGAATACGACCTTAAGATAAGTTTGAAAAACGAATCACTAATCAGTTCGTTTCCTGGTCTATTCCTGGATATATACGTTTATCAATCCATCCATCCATCCATCCACCCATCCATCCCTGCTTCCCTTCCTCCCTTCGTCCCTCCCTCCCTATTCTTTCAACCATTTATTCTTTTATTCTTTCATTGATTTGTTTATCCATCCACCAGTTTATTCATCCATCCCTCCGTCCATCCATCCATCCATCCATCCATCCATCTAGACAGTCAGTCAGTCAGTCTGTCAGTCAGTTGATCAATTAATGTTCTTGTCGTCCACCAAATGTGTGTTTCGGTTTTTATTTATCTATTTATTTAATTATGTTTGCATTTCTGTCTCTTTACTCATTTGCAACTCTACATTCCTTTCCAAAGTACTACACCTTTGTTGTTGGCAAACTTAATGTACCAAAACTTGCAAATTTTATGGAAATTGATGTCTATGTCCTCATCGCATGTGCAGAAAATAGTTTAATTGACTCTCAGGTAAAGTGCAAATGTATATTGACATTTTCTTGTATTCAGTAAGTGTTTCATTGATAAACTTTGCAGTTTTGTTCAAGTTGACTGCTTCTGCTGCTGCTGCTATTACACTCACGACATGCCAGACATTAAATATAGATGACCAAGGCATCAAGAAAGTGTAATACACTGATGATACTTTTCTGTCTGCCACTACAGAGGTCCAACATCAGATACTAGTAAATATCATCGATGCAATTGATACCACCTAAATTCTAAATCATAGTTACCAAGCTGCAACCCTTACAGTTGCTCTCTTCAGCTTTACATATCAGAATAATAGGAGAATATATGTCTGTGATTTTAACCAGCTGCTTAGGTAGGGTATAACGAAGTGGAATTTTATGATAGTATCAATGGACGGTGCGGGCGCGGAGTGGGAGGACGTAGATAGGAAGGATGTAGACAAGAAGGAGGTAGACAGGAAGGATGTAGACAAGAAGGAGGTAGATAGGGAGGATGTAGACAAGAAGGAGGTAGACAGGAAGGATGTAGACAGGAAGAGGGAGACAGGAAGGATGTAGACAAGAAGGTGATAGACAGGAAGGATTTAGACAAGAAGGAGGTAGACAGGAAGGATGTAGACAAGAAGGAGGTAGACAGGAAGGATGTAGAGAGGAAGAAGGAGACAAGAAGGGTGTAGACAGGAAGAGGAAGACAGGAAGGATATAAACAAGGAAGGGGTAGACAGGGAGGATTTAGAGAAGAAGGAGGTTAACAGGAAGAATGTAGACAAGAAGGAGGTAGACAAGAAGGAGTTAGACAGGAAGGAAGTAGACAGGAAGGATGTAGACAAGAAGGAGGTAGACAGGGAGGATGTAGACAGAAAGAGGGAGACAGGAAGGATGTAGACAGGAAGGATTTAGACAAGAAGGAATCGACAGTAAGGAGGTGACCAGGAAGGAAGTGGACAGAAAGGAGGCATTAGACACAAGTCAAAGTCATTGATGCCAGTATCACAAAAGTAATGGTTACCTACCTTGGTCCCTACCTGTATGACGAACAGAAAACAACGATTGATTTGTCGTTTTATAAACCTGTTGCTACTAACCATAGATTGTTAGCGTGTTACTTTCTTAGTTCAAAGATTCTAAGTTTATTTCATTTGTTGTATGCTGTTTAATGTTTCAGGAATTTTATCGACCTATTGTCACCCCGTTTGAAATGGAGGTTGCCTGTCTCAGGTAAGGATTCAGTATTATGAACCTCATCGACCACTTTAGTATATGTAACTAAAATACTGATGCTTTTACGTCAGGTAATTGTTTGTCTCATAGTCCCATTTTCTCCTAAGATTGTCTGCCAGCTTGCTACTGTTACAGTGCAGTTGTGGCCTGAATTTACAGCATCGACGACTCTCTGCACAATAGGTCAACTAAGTGTATTACAAACTCCCCCACCAACTCTTTGTAATTGATATCAACAATATCATGAAAACACTGTTTAACTCAGTACTTGCTTTATCGTTTTGGGAACATATTTGTTGTTTTATGTTCGTTTAACAGAGCAAGAGAGTGGACGGGTGACTATATCACAGATTTTAAGGACCTGCTTCCAGGTAGGTCGGTACAAAAACGATTTTGTCTTTATTCCTCTAAGTCTCTCAGATCTCGACTTGCTGCATTGCTTTACGTCTAATTTAGTAATATAGAGCTGTCAGGCGATGTATCACGTGATGTTAAGTGATGCCATTTCATTGGTTCATTTTTAGTAATTCGAAGGCGACTTCTCAGCTACAGTGTATGACTGTCGTCTTGCTCGAGAATTTTCTTTTGATCATGGTGACGTTTGGTCTGTGAACTCCTTTGGCTAAAGGTTGCATTTAAAGGTCATTATTGGATGAAAGTCATGAAACGTTGAAGTAGCTGAATTTCAAAGTTAATTGAATGGAAAGTTGTTCGAAATATGTAGAGGACTGGTGTTTAGAGGGTTGTATCACATGACAAGACTGAGCCCTAGCCCATTAATCGCTAATTAGCATTTCCGCCCTGTTATTAACACAGAATCATTAGTATACCTCTTTGTACTCTGTTGGCTCGTTGCATGCTTCTGCTGTGTATCTGAGTAGATGGATATAACTTAAGACAGTTTTGTTGACCTTAGAAGTGTTTGCATTGTATCACTGACCTTAACACTCCCCTCATTGTTTGTATGAATTCGCTCATTTTATTCAGTGTTCTAGTGACCCTAGACTTCGTTGGTTTGATAGATAGTCTCAGTGTTGTATGTGGTGTACGATTAAACTACGATATATGCTCCATCGTGCTATTGATCTTACTCTCATTCTTTGAGTGATCCCTCTTTGTAGTTAACTTTATGACTTATATGGGTATTTTATTAGTCTTACAGTGCCCTCTGTTGTATTTTTGGCCTCGCTATCTAGATTTGATCTCTGTAATGTTGTGATTATGTGACTTACCTTAGAATCTCTTTTAATGACTTTTATCAAACGTTTGACGAAGGATTAAACTATTCTGTTTGCTTTAATTCTGTATTGGCCACAGAGTCTCAGTGTGGAATCAAATTGTGTCCATTATCGAATTATCGAAACTCCATTATTCGAAGATTCCTGTTAAATAACTTGATTTTCTGAAGGAACTAACGTGTTGCAAATACTGAGTCTGTAATCAGTTGTGATTTATGGTAAAACTTAAGAGACAAACGTAACAAACAAACAAACAAACAAACTATGGTCTTAAGTGAAGGTCAAACCAACATGTTTTGTCTTCTCTACAAATGCTTCAATTGATCTACCAAGACATAATACTCCGGAGTAATGTTAATTAACATTGTTATCGATGATTATTGCAAGAGATCTTTCAAATTTTGTTTTCAGGTTCTGCCACGCACATAGATCTAAAGGATGAGGTAAAGTGGTATAATGTATTCATAGTTTAAATTTTTTAGGTCATAGGATCATAGGATATTAATTATCATGTCCTTGTAGACTTGGTTCTTTTTAATTTTTTGTTGTCTTTTTTTTTTATTTGTTCTATTTTAACTATACTTAACGTTGTTTGTTGATGTATTGTTTTATTTTTTCTTCGTTTTTGTATTGTTTATTGTTCTGTTCGTGCTTTGTTGCTGTTTTTGTTTCATTTGATTGCTGTGTTGTTATGTATCTCGACTTGGAAAGAATCGAGATGTATGCTGACGTGTGCTTTACAATTTGGTAGATTTGCTAGTCTAACGTGAGGTAACAAACATAAGAACAATTGCTACTGCAAAAGCTTCTAGATGTGCCTTCGGCGACCGTCGCTTGGAACGAACTAAAACATGCGCACTAGATAGCTTTTTATATGCCAATCTCAGCGTTCAAAGTTTAGATCCGCCTCTACTCAAACAGTTTAATGTGGCACCAATTACTATGTACCCCATTTACTGTCAAATAACATTATTGACAAATTGAGAACATATCACTGCTTGCATGTACGATATCATGAAAAACTAACTAAAGCTTTGATTTATATAGGTATGATTTCTGGTCTTCTGTATCAAGAACTCATCAGCGAGTTTCATAACTTGGTTGATGAGACTGTGAATGTGTTTGTTTGTTTGTTTTATTCTATTTGTTTATCGCATGACATTGCTCGAAAGTTCGTGGATGGATCGCTTTCACATCGAAATGGTCGCAATGTTACAACATTACCATCTTACCCTTATAAACAAGTGTTACAAATTTTACTGTATTGATTTGAACACGTGCTGCACGTGTACTGCGCCCAAAAAGTACATATACTGCCACTTGGTTACTAATCTAATCCAAAACAATATAATTAATACTATTTTTCTCGAGTGCTTTGCACCTTTTACACAATTGTTTTAACTTTTTAACTTTTCCTTCAGATACCTTCAGATGAGCCTGAATATTCGCTTATCACTGGTAATCTTTTAGGAACTTCGGGAGAATCCCAAGGTACAATTTTATGCATGGTGGTTAATTATTCTAATGTATGCTTAGTTCCCCATGTGTAGTATGTATAACAGTAGCCGTTTGCTATTTCGAATTTTGTTTCCATTCCTTTTTTGACTATGACGACATCACCGTCTTGTTGTTTCTGTGCAACATTGACTTCATTTTTGAAATCCTAGTCTAGGTCGATATAGTGGAAGCTAAGATGTTCATAAACTGATATCCGATGAAAAGGAGAAAATCTTTCAAGTGCTTTTTTCCCCTTACGTCAGTCAGGGATTGATATAGTATTTCTTGCCCTGTCGAAAAGAGTAGTGATAACACGGTTGCGAGCTGTAGCTGTGTGATGTGATCGTTGTTGATTCACTTCATCTCTCTCCTTTCCTTTCAGGCCTCCATCAATGTAATTTTACCTCATCTACTTTGCTTTGTTCTTGTTTTTGCTCGCCAGACGTTGTTTGTTTTATAAGTGTTTTCTGACGTCTGATGGATTATTTTGTCAGTTGTACTAATCCTTTACACTTTATTAGTAACCCACATTCATATCTGTATTCAAGCGTATCATTGCCGCCTAGTGTTGTTGTTAATTAGTAGGAGTTTAATTAATTAGCTCTGGCTTTTTGTATGTTTAGGCTCGGAATGTGCGTTTTCCAAGTATTACAGAAGTTATCATGTTGAATTAATCAATATTGCAAGCTTAAGAAACAATGAAACGTTTATGCACAGGAGATACAAACGTCCTGCAACTAATCTTGTAGTTTGCTTAATATTTCATTTCTAAACCATGTATCGTTACAAAATATTTATCTTTCCTAGAACAAGTCACGCACAATTCACAGACCACATCAGGTATTTTTTAACTTTGGCTGGTAGATGCTGAAATTCGTCAGCAAGCCATAGAATATGCAAATAATACCGTGATATCGTCTATTGTTTTCTTGTGCCTAGGAGAGGCAACGTCACAGTCGTTAGTTGAAAGAAATAAAGAGGACAAATTAGCTGTTTTTGATGAAAATAGTGGAGGTAGGATTATTACTGTTGATTATAGTAAAATATTATCATTATACTATTTGTGAGATCATTAGCTAATTTTTGAAGCACTCGAGTGAGCCTTGGGTTAGTCGCAGTTTTTTGCTTCCAATTTCTATAGCTTGTTTTGTTTTCTACTTATGTTATGCTTGCTTTCACCAATTCTTTTCAATGTTATAAAGTACTTAAATGATGGCGTCAATCAAATCTCTTTAGAATTAATAGATTTTGATGGATTCTCAAAAACTCAGAATATTAACAAATCTATCAAATTTCATTCAAATATGACAAACATTGCCTGAGATATGGCAAGTGAAATATTGAAGATTTCCTACCGAACTGTTGTGTTAAATGAACAGGACTTAAAACACAGTATTTTGATTGGGAATAAACTTCGATTTGCCGTATCTCTGACTATGTTTGATTACATTATAATGCCATGTAATATAATACAAAACAAGGGCATACAAACAATACAACGCAATGCGATGCAGTACAGTGCAATACAGTACAATACAATGCAATGCAAAGCTATGCTTCACACTTTTAATCGACTTATAACGTCAATGACGTACCAAATGAGACTAGATCATATAATATGCTATGATATATATCTTGTCCGATGATATTTCATTGAAAACCTTTATCAAACTGTACTGTTTCTTCATTAGCCAAGTTTCTAATGGCTCGCTCATGGCATGGTTTACAAAAAGGTATTGATGACACTCCAGTGGAAAAAGCACAAGAGGGCCGAAGTGGAATAGCAGCTGGATATACGCATGAGCCAGAAGTGGACAAGTAATGTTACCCTGGCGCACACCGTAGAAATGTTGCCGCGATATTTTCATCACTTGTGCTTGTTCTCTTGTGAATATCAGACTTGTGCTACTTTGATTATACACAGCTCGGAAACTGGATATCAGTGATGTGAATCCTCCAAAAAGTGTAACCATTACAACTATGAATATCCACTGATTGAACTGTATATCTGTGAATATCTAATTGCCCAAGACGTTGAAGGCCTTAGCCATGTTTAATATTACCGCTTCACATAGAACAATGTTGCTTACTGTTTAATGGTAGACACGCTGAATGTGTAGCAAGAACGCGAGGTAACCAAACAGAAAGAACTAGTCGTAATTCATTGTAAATATTTAAACAGCAACTATTGTTTCTCAAAGAATATAACTTTCTATGTGCGTCGTTTTGAAATGAACCGAATTCAAATTTCGAGCAACCATGAAATAATCTAGTTAATTTCTTATGTATTTCTGTATCAGCGATTCGTTACCTAGTTACGTCTATGTCATACTCTCCTTATCAAGACAGTACTATTTATCAGGACTTCGGATATAACTGATCGTGATTTCTTTGCTTCTGTCTATGCTGTATCCGTAAGAAAGTAGCCAAGTGGGTAATGTGGCTAATGTAAAAGACATATTAGCAGGCGACTATTCATCTTCTTACTTGTTGAAGATCTTTGCTAAAAATGTGGCGAAGAGAGATGGTCAATGAATGGATCTCAAAGTTACCAGGACAACATACCATTAGGTGTTGCTACTGGTGTTAAAAGAAGAAAATGCCATATCAGCCACTACTATAATGGCAATACAATATGAAATATTGTGAGATGCCAACTTGTAGCAAGTGTGTCAAGAAAGAATCAAAACACATTACCAAAGTAAGTACAAACTGTTAAGCGCTATCCATAATTCTGAAACAGCTACTGAGAAATGTAATGATTAATGAGTTTTTTCAGGCTCAGACAATTTTCTATAACAGCATACGACAGAAATTTTAATGTGCTCCACATTTCAGAAAAATGCCCTTAATATTGAAAGGACACTGGCTGGTGTCACAAATGAAGCCACAGTGGCTTAAATGCCTCACGGCACGAAGCTCAAGACAAACCAAGGAAAACTAAAGGACAAAAAATTAGATTATTTTTCGTAATAAATCAGTCCATTTACAATGACGAATCAAAAGAACACAAGACAAGAAACCTAACAACAAGGCAGACGGGCCAAGCACGCTTAACAAGTTCTGGCCATGTACCAAACGAATTTAAAAGAACATTTGTACAAAGTGCACTTATAGTATCAGCTATCGGAAAAAGGAGTATTTCTTAATGCGTCTCAATCAATTATGTATTCACCAGAAAGGGTAACGGGGTTAAATGTATTCCCATTTTAAAGGGGATATTCTTTAATTGCACCAAACCGCATTAAAATTGGCACCTCGATGCTTTTATAGTAAATGTCTCATACAATTCTTGTCTCATCGTACTTTTGATCAAACGATGGCACTGTGCACCGTTTTCAGTCACAAAATATGTTTCCGTCACTGACGTCCTGATGTCAAATGACGCCATTAGGGCATTAGGAGCCACAAACATGACACTGGATGGAGAGGGTTAGATGGCTGTTGTAACGAAATAAAATTGTTCCATTCTGCTAGCGAGAAGAAAACGAGATAAATATTGGTCTCCTTAGAAGAGTCCCCTGTATTTATGACAATTGTTGTCAGTGTCTACCGTCATAAGTCGTGTGCTTTACTCGTCATGCTACTAATAAAATTGTCGTTTGAATGTTTTGAAGAGAAATAACACTTAAATAATGCTAGATACTGATATAAAACTACGACGATCGATTACTTGGATATGGAACCAGAAACCAATCGCTACTTTCCGTACCAAAGACGTCTAAGTGGAAATTTATCACTGCTTGGATATCCCTGCATCCCTCAACCCTTATTAGATTCTTCTACGAACTGAATTTGCGTAAATAGAAGTTTTTCATACAATTTACGAAATAATTGTAATCAGATGAAAATGCCTTCGAACGTCAAGTTCGAATTTTCTGTTCTATCGTGCACAAATATCCAGTCAAGAGGGACTGTCGAATTGATTATTCGAAATTGAATACTTTGTTGCCTTCCATAAATAGCAATGCTTGAACTTAGGTGTAGGGTTGGACTCCCAGATTTTAACTCCTACAAGTATAAACAACTACTTGAGGATGGCAGTGAGGAAACCTATCTGCCTACCTAAATAGCGTTGAATGAAGCATAGTATGCGATCGGTACAAAAATTTGCTGCTGTACAGTTCACATAAAATTCAATTTAAACTTAGACATCTGTGGATCGGCAAGGTTCGAGATACAGGTTTTGCTTGAGGCCTCCCTTCCCTAAAGCCAAGCAGCAAAGCAGAAACGTTTCAAAGATTCTCCGCAACTGAGCAGAAATAAATATATTATAACTGTTGAACATTGAAGTTTGTGGTGACGCAATCGTCAAACCTTGACAACGAGAACTGCCTGCCGAGAAACAAGTATTTTAACAACAGACTTATAGATGAATTAGCAGTCACGTATATGCATTGGCAGTCACGTATATGCATTGGCAGTCACGTATCTGCATTGGCAGTCATCTATCTGCATTGGCAGTCATCTATCTGCATTGGCAGTCACGCAGTTGCATTGGCAGTCCCATATGTGCATTGGCAGTCACGTAGCAGCATTGGCAGTCACGTAGCTGCATTGGCAGTCACGTAGCTGCATTGGCAGTCACGTACCTGCATTGGCAGTCACGTAGCTGCATTGGCCGTCACGCAGCTGCATTGGTAGTCCCATAGGTGCATTGGCAGTCACGTACCTGCATTGGCAGTCACGTAGCTGCATTGGCCGTCACGCAGCTGCATTGGTAGTCCCATAGGTGCATTGGCAGTCACGTACCTGCATTGGCAGTCACGTACCCGCATTGGCAGTCACGTACCTGCATTGGCAGTCACGTACCTGCATTGGCAGTCACATAGCTGCATTGGCAGTTACATATCTCCATTGGCAGTCGCGTAGCTGCATTGGGAGTCACGTAGCTCCATTGGCAGTCAAATAGCTGCATTGGCAGTCACGTAGCTGCATTGGCAGTCGCGTAGCTGCATTGGCAGTCCCATAGGTGCATTGGCAGTCCCGTAGTTGCATTGGCAGTCACGTAGCTGCATTGGCAGTCACATAGCTGCATTGGCAGTCACGTACCTGCATTGGCAGTCACGTACCTGCATTGGCAGTCACATAGGTGCATTGGCAGTAACGCAGCTGCATTAGCAGTCCCATAGGTGCATTGGCAGTCACGTAGCTGCATTGGCAGTCACGTAGCTGCATAGGCAGTCAAATAGCTGCATAGGCAGTCAAATAGCTGCATTGGCAGTCACGTAGCTGCATTGGCAGTCACATAGCTGCATTGGCAGTCAAATAACTGCATTGGGAGTCACGTAGCTCCATTGGCAGTCAAATAGCTGCATTGGCAGTTGCGTAGCTGCATTGGCAGTCCCGTAGTTGCATTGGCAGTCCCGTAGTTGCATTGGCAGTCACGTAGCTGCATTGGCAGTCACATAGCTGCATTGGCAGTCACGTACCTGCATTGACAGTCACATAACTGCATTGGCAGTCACGTAGTTGCATTGGCAGTCCCGTAGTTGCATTGGCAGTCCCGTAGTTGTATTGGCAGTCACATAGTTGCATTGGCAGTCACATAGCTGAACTGGCAATCACACAGCTGTAAAATCTCAACCACTTTATTGGCTACGCTGTAAAATCTCAACCACTTTATTGGCTACGCTGCCTGAATACGTATGACCGAGGTAACGACCTATGCCTGAGCTCTCACGACACAATAACTGAAAGTGCACTTCGATACCCTTTAAATAAATTACCTAAAACCCTGCGGCACAATTTACCATGAAATATTACCCCTTCCATTCCTCAATACCTCTGTGGTATCTTAGATCCCCCGCATACTTACAATTTATTGCTTGAAATTATTTACAATTTTAATGCATTCAAAGAATACTTATAGATGTATGTACAGAGACGTACAGATACTTATAGTTGTATGACAAAAGTAAAGTCAAGAAGTAAGGTTAAAATGTGTCAATGAAGCTTCGATTCATCGTTGGTTTTATTGTCGTAGAAGCCAGAAACTGACGATGAATTCTCAAAATGACAGTCAGAATTAACTATATTCAGGCTAATTTATGGGTCGGAAGATAGTACTATGGGACTTTTTGTTAGCAATGCGTCATTTGCCGACACTGATGGCGACGGGAAACTAGTATTTTGCGTTACCAGCGATGATATTTCCGACAGTGATAACTTTGACGTATTTTCTACGGGGTCCACTTCGTGTTGATCAGTCTCATCTACAGCAGTAAAACGTGATGTCATATTGTTACTCGAGGATGTATTGTCAATGTCTGCAAGACTGGGCTCCACTCGAGTTGCCGAAACTATAGCTGCGAATTCCGTACTATTTCCCTTTGCTAACGGTGACGAGTTAAAATTATTTGGACTGATATTTGGTGGTAGATTTAGCAACGGTAGGGACTTCGTTAACTGCTCCGGGTTAGGAAGAGGCGTAGCGGTAATATCGTCGGTAGAATCTGTATCCAAAGCATTAGCAGTTTGCTGAAAAGTAGAATAGTTGGAGAGAAGGAATGACGTAGAATACGATGACTCCGTGACCGGATTGGAGGAAAAACTGACCGACAAGTTCGATGTAGCATTAGCTGTACTCTGCGAATCCCGTGCTAGGCTCCCTAGCGATGATAAGGAAGATATCGAATTAGTTAACTGTGTCGGAAAGGGAAGGTGCTGTTCTGTGATGCCTTTGGGTGATACAGATACGGAGGATGCTGACGATCCAGTTTGATGAATTGAAGCAAGTGTCGCAGAGGCTATCATTTTACTCACGCGAGACTGGGTGTTCGAAGTTCGTACCTCCGGCGTTGGCGAAAGACGTTCATTGCAGAAGAGAGGCGATATTTTTTCAGTGCTGGTCTCAGTCGGAGCCGGCTGCTTATTGCCACTGCCTTTTTTAATATCAGATATTAATTTCGCAGCTTTTGACCTGGACGAAACATCAATTAAGACGTTTTCAATCTTAGATCTTTTGTTAGTCTTACAAAGTATTGTGCGCCAATGTCCAAACATATCACATTCAGCAGGATCCACTCCTTCGTGGTCAACGTCCCTTTTCTTGGAGGTCGTTGGATGCAAAAGGGCTTTCGATGAACGTGCATCAGCTGCTTTGTCCTTCCCTACTTGAACAAAAAGGCTTTTAGCACCACTAGCCTCCACTACTTTGGCACCAGACGCATTCTTTGCCACCCCAGAGTCTTTCAATGCTCCTGGTGTCGCTAGCATTGGAACTGGAATCACTGCTTGTGGAACACCTCCAGGTAAAAGTTGAACAGGCTGTAAGGTTACGGGTCGTGCGCCTGTAGGGATTAACACTCGTGGAGGAACCGAGTCAGTGAAGCCAGTTATGGGGACAACGGTCGGGGATAGGTTGCTACTTCCGAAGGAGCTGCTGCCTGTCACATGGTTACTGCCCGTGGTTAGTTGTGATACTGGCTTTGTCGTGGTTTGTGCTAACGGCTTGACCAAGCTTGCGATACCTGTGTACGTAGGAATGACCTGCACTGCCTGAGAATTTGATAATGAGGGCATATGCTGGTGAAACGGCCCAACTAAAGTTTTAGTTGACGAGCTCGGAGTAACGAAATGAATCGTCTGGAACTTGGTTGTCACTGGCGAATTTTGAGCAGATTTGCCGTTCGCAAAGCTCAGTTGCTTTACAACAGTGGTTTTTGATTTTGGTTGAAGTGGGGTTGATGTGGGCACAACTACTAACTTAGGGGGCTGCCTATTACCTGTATTACTGCGACTACTTATAACTCCGTTAGAGGTGGGTTTAGTGGTAAACAACGACTTTACATCCTGACTGACAATGGTTGTCAAGTTGAGCGACGAAGCCGTAGTAGTGGTATAATCACCTACCGATGGTCGTCGGGTAGTCTTAGGCGCCAGACCGGAGGCAAGGGTTGATACAACTGGTGTTGTTATATTTGGTGATTGTGATGCACCTCCTAGATTAGATGACCCGGTAGACACAACACATACAGATCCAAGGTCACATACTTGTGGTAAAGTACGACATGGTGGGGAAGAGAGCACAGTATAGGCCCCAGATGTTGATAAAGCAATGGAAGTATTTGCTGCAGACAAAGCAGTGTTTGAAGATACTGGTGCACTAACTTGGACTTTATCAAACTGATTGCATGCCATTGCAGTCCCCGACGACATTGCTACCTTCACCTTTTTGTCCGAAGCCACACCTTGTGTTGTTGCAATACTTCTAGGCGTAGGCATAGAGGACCTTACGACATTCAAGGCAGCCTCTAAGTCGTACTTCGATTCGATATTGTTTCCAAACGTAATAGGATTTGTATGTTCTTTAACATCACGTCCCTGATTGGGCAGTGAAATTCCATGTGACCTTAAAATCTGTTGCACTTGCTCTAGAATGTTCTCTTGTTGACCAGAATTCATTAGCACGTCACTTTGTGTTCCTTTTGGTAAAATGGCGACAGGAAACTTTTGTGGCCAAGGTTCCGCGGATTTACTAGTCGTCTGTTGTTTCGCGGTCTGCTTTTGATTAAGGACATGAACTTTAACAGCTGCAACAGTTGCTGAGGTTGATACGGTCGCTGCATGAGTATTAGAAGCCTTGGGCATCCCCAAGGCTGCTTCTTTTACGCTCAAGGCTGGTATTTGAGCCATCATCCGTGGTACATTAGCCAGCGTTGTTGGTGTTGTCAAACCACCACCAGCTCCCGCGACGGTCAGAAGTTGCGTAAGAACTTTATTTACTGCATTTGGCGACTGACCCTGCTGCAAAGTAATACTATTCACTGATTTTGGCACTACTGGAGTCCCAACAGTATTATCTTTCTTTACGTTTACAGGAACACCTGAAGTAGCTGGTACACCTACCCTTCCCCGTGCTCCCGGTAGGAGCGTACTTGGACTTGCACTAGCAATGTGATATACTTGACTAATGGTCTTTCTTTGAACAGGGGATGTACTAGAGACTGCATCAAAACCAGGTGTTGGCCAAGTACTGGACGAATTAGTAGATTTTTTCACATTTTTCCCCTGCATCTCAGTAGTAGCAGTCGTTAAAATTACTCCGAGACCTGCTTTCGCTACATTTGAGGTTGATACAATGGTGCGTTGACCACTTGGGTGAGAGCTCACTGGACTCAGAAGGAGCTGTGATAAGACATAAGGAGTGGAAATATCTATGCCTGCAGAGTTGATCACCTGGGGCATGACCTTTGCTTCCTTGGGATCTTTCGGATGCGTATTTTTGGGAGAAGGCTTTAATGTGGCAACAGAAGTCTTGGACGATAGTATGTTTGGTCTGGAATGTTTCCTTGAAGGTAACCCTCTTTTGTCAGTTGCACGAGACGTAGGCAGATTAAGAACAAAAGGCTTCTTCGATGGCGGATCGTTATCCTCCTTCCTCAACACCGACGACAAATTAAGTTTTAAAGCTTTGGCGTTTAACATGGCAGAAGAGAGATGGTTACGACCGCTCTCACTATGCCTCGCATCTTCACCTGGACTGGGTGGGTCCCTTGTGAAACTTTCATGCCTTTGCGTTAGGCTTGCAACATCTGCCAGAGCCTTTAAACCATCAAACACAAAATTGTTTGTTCCACTGGGACTTGAATCGATTGCCGAGGAAACATCCTTCATGGGACTTGAACGTTTTCTGTGGCCATGTTTTTGTTTGTGCTTTGAGAATAGTAACTCTTTGTCCCTTGATGCCAATTGATTTGCCCCAAGTTTTGCCTCCTCTTTCATGAGTTCCCTCCTTAATTTCTTCGTTTTTATGGCTCCATCCAAGTTTATATGTGGTTTTGCACCAGCTGATGGTCCACATTTTACAGCAACTGCTGAGAGGGAGGGTGCTGCTCGTTTAGGAGGTCTCCGTCTCTTTTTCAATTCCTCATTGAAAGCTGCTGATTTTGGTGTTCGATGGCGCATTCTTCTCAGTGACCGAAACCGATCCAAATTGGGTTCATCAATACTATCAGACACTCCCCCTTCCTCTGTTTTGATGGGAAGTAAATAATTGGGTTCTTTTGGACCATTTTCTTTCAACACGTCAGCAGAATATACCTAAAAAAGCATACGAGAAGTCAATAAAGGACTGATTTATGATTATATCTATATAATAACCCTGTCATTACAGTAAATACTCAGAAAACAACTTAGCAAATCTAATACTCCAATGTTTCGAGAATAATATTTATTCACTCCCTGATTTTTCAAACTACTATTGTCGCCTCCTAAACAAACTTAATTCACTGCAGAATTTTCAAACTACCGTTTTCAAATTTCACGAGTGTTTTGAGCTAAATTTTTGGCTCCATGAGCAAAGATATTTGATATTTTGAATGAAATAATTGCTGAAACAGCACTCGGTATTGGAAACCTACAAATGACTATTGAAAGATCTGCACTCCAACAAAGAAAAGGACTAAATTAACTACCTGTCAAGGCAAACTTTGATGTAAGCCAATCCAGACTAGCTAGCCTCTCATTTCTGTCCTTGTAGAAAGGCTTGAGAACAATCCTCAATCTTTCCTCTTTCTCGTACTCAGCAATGAATAATTCAATTTTTTCATTTTTGTTGAATTCGTGCCGTGCTGATTTCACGTTTTCTTTTAAATGACAGTAAACAAACTGATGAAATGCGGAACATAGCAATTTCAGTGACGTAGTAGCATGGGCGAGAAAAAAAATCATTTATTTGCGTTTCGATTTGTTGAAAGGAATAGAACACGTCCGATTCTTGAAAAATCAAATTTGTCAATCCAATGATGGCTTTCGACATTCCACTTTTCCATTTGATTGAAAAGGTCAAATTTTGTTCAATTTGATAATCAAATTCCACAAAATCCGACCGTTTTTAAATGGCTTTATTCCTAAATAAACGAAGACTTTTCATTTTTACAATTAGAAATTTGTAGCAAAATAATTGTTTACATTGGCAAACTATTGCATTCTCTTTTTCTTTGCTTCTGTGGACATTGTGTAACTTAAAATCAACTGCAAAACTACCACACTGGTCTAAAACATTCTTCATTACTTAGTAATTTTATTACCCAATCATATAATTGTTTCTCCATACATAGGTAATTACAATCGGAATACTTGTGAGACATCAAAGTACAGTTCCCTGTTTGCTTAAAATCCACTCTCAAGTGCCGAATAATAGGGGTTGGAAAATTTGCTAAATATTAATAATTGGGCGGTTGGAATAATCGAGGGCTTGGAGTTTAGCTATAGCAATAATTTTTCAAAGCGCCTTTATGTGGACAAGTACTTGAAGAAGCCCTATATACAGTTTCTTCGGTGTAGAAAGGATTCCGAACAGAAAACATAACTGGATTATCCACGGTTGTGAATGTTTAAATAAACAATGCGACCTCTTAATTTGGATTTCTCTAATTAAGAAAAATATCATTTTCTTACTCTTGTTGTACACTAGAAAGGCTTCTTTATTCGAACAATCCTTTTGTGGTACAAAACTTGAAAATCGCTTTTAAATCGCTTTTAAATAGCTTTTTTAGTCTGTTTTAGTGCAATGTCGCAAATTTTCAATGCGAGCTTCTTTATTCGAGCTACAAAAACAATTTTCCATCTTTTTTGACAACAGAATAGCAAAGAAGTTGGTAAAGGATAAAAAACACCTGCGTTTGGGCTAACACTAGCATGCCTTTTTATTTTTGCTCTTAAATTTTTATTTTCTGCACTGAAATAAACAATCATGGAAAAAACGTCTAAAAACCAATAATAGGGGGGCGGAAAAAGAATATTCAGGATGGAAAAAAATTGAAAAAATGAACAATTGGGCGGCGGGGGACGATTAATTGGGACTCCAGAGTGAGTAGAGATACATAGGACGGCCATATGAAGAGAATATAATTTATAATGATCAATCTATTCATATTTACTGCATGTGAGAGACAGATATAATTAACGAAGGAAACGTAACCCCTCACTCACACACACACACACACACACACACACACACACACACACACAAACAAACAAACACACACACAGAGCGAAAGTTCGTAAACTAACGCGGCAGAAGATGGTAAGTAGACTAAAATGTAGATAGACTACCGAGTATGAATCACGACAAAGGTTCAAGTCGAACTGCTATCCACCATACTCGTTAGAACGGGCTAGAATTTGGGTAATAGGTGAGTCAAATCATGTCATTTCCATCTGACGTTATTCTCTACCCATCACTCTTCCCGGGTCTTATTTGTGAACGTCCTTTTCACTGTAATCATCATTCTTTCAAAAAGAAAACAACTGCTCCAGTCCACTCCTCTCTATAAATGGCCAAGTGTGCCATATACAAATTCTGATTTCTTGCAACATTTGGCATTAGCAACTACTAGCAAATGTTCACTCATCAACTTATCACTCCAATATTCGTCTTACCACGTACGATATTTAGTGCCCCAGGCAGTGGGGCCCTATAGTTTGGTGCGTCGGTGTTGTTGTTGCTGCTGCATCCAGTGGGTTTGAAACATAAAAATTTTCTTCTACACCTTTCACATGATCAAAACAAAGACTATTGTGAGCAGAAGGCTTTTCGTTGGCCATTTCTTTTGGTAAACAGCATTACTTGGATACAAGGGTATCAATACAACGTTGTGCTTTGTAGTGTAGGTAGATCACAGAAAAAAAAGTTTGGTCGATATTCTGCATTGGGCAGCTAAGTAACAATGCAATTGTTAGGTAAAGAAACATGATCCTTTAAGTAATAACCCTTATATTACAAGCAATACCACCATCTTTTAATGCAAAAACACAGTAACACTACGGAAGAAACAATGGTTATTCCTACTTCTTAATAACCAGTATTATATGGTTTATACAAAGGAAAACATTGGTTAATGCCACTTTTTGGCCATAAGTGGGGCACTTAGTAGTATTGCTAGTGATAACTACTAATAACTACTAATTAATAACTACTATTGGTTGATCATCACTAAGGATTAATCTGATAAAAACGTGTATTGATTAATGTAAAATGTTGCAGAAGCTCTCTAAACCTATCAGGGGTGAAAACCTAAGACTTTTCGATCGTATCTAGGGTCATTTGGATTCAGACTGGTAAGAATAACTATTTGATAGACCTATGTCAGTTCAAGCTCTATAGAACCATGAGTCTTAGAACGTATATAAAGATGAGAGCATACTAATGTAATTTATTTCAGGATATACTCTATTGTATTCGTAAATGCTGTTAATTGAAATACCATCATCTTACCTCGTTTACTTCTTTAGTCCCAGTATTTTCATCTGCTTTTCTGTTTTGCTCTGTTTTGGTTGTTTTTCGATCTGACTCTGAATCGTTGTCATCATCACATTCACTGTCCCAATCACGGAATTTGTTTAACTGTGTCGAGTCTGAAAAACAGTTCAAAATAAAATCATCATATCATATATCATATCATATCATATCATATCATATATCATATATCATATCATATCATATCATATATCAT
>JANTCA010013523.1:0-26311 GCA_024741275.1 Chironex yamaguchii | reverse complement strand
GTATGTGTGGCAGGCAAATCCATTTGTTTCAAAAGCATTGGTATTCACGCCACTCAAATGTAGCGCATTCTGCTTCCCCATCGTTGGAGGAAATGATAAGGAGACAGGTTTTGCGAATTTGGCTGCAGAAACTGAAAAGGTACGATTTAATAGTGACAAAAAATTGTTGAGACCAACCCTAGAACGGTATTCATGCCCTTATCAAGTGGAAAGTACATCAGAAATTTTGGCAGGTGTTAGCAATAGAGACTGTGTGTTTTGACAAAGTTAATCGAAATTAGTACCATGCATCAGACGTTTCTTGTCACAAATATAGTTTAAATTGTGGTCTGTTTTCAAATACACTGAAGTACAATTTTAGTGTAGACCAAACATTTTCTATAAATAAGCAAAGCAATACCAGAAAATGTAAAGTAAACATAGATGAAGCATACTATTCCTCACCTTTGAGACAGTGGAGACTGCAGCTCTCATTGTGACAAAATTATTTTGAGAATTTAAGAAACGTAGACCATTGTCAGCTTAAGCCTTTTAAGTTCATCTCAAGATTAAGGGTATTTCCAGGGGACATAGGCTACCAACGATGTTTTTAGACTTCTGAGTCCTTAAAAATTACCTAAAGATCTTAGCACGGTATTTGTCTTTTACGCACATTATCAACGGCATTAGACATTCAATGATGATCAGGTTTTTGTTTATCTATACCGCTTTATTTAGTTCCTGATGTCACGGTACCGTAGTTATGGACATCGTCAATTAGCATTCCCTGATGTATGTCTTCAATGGCCCTTTCAGTCTAGTTTATGAAATATCTACTGATTATGCCGGTTATAAAATTCATGCCAATCATTTCACATTTTTTGGCTGGTGGCTTTCCTTGCTGATCAATATTTATGCTTACTATCTTTGTCTTTGAGTGCCACGCGACGAGAATGGTAGGGTGCTTTTGTCCCAAAGGCTGTCTTATTTACTTGTGTTCACAAAATTTTTGTGACCAACTGCGTCATTGAAATAAAAAAAAGCAAAACAGATGATGATTTTGTATTTTTTCCGTTGTAAATTAAAGGAAAGCACCTTGATCATTTAATCAGAAAGCAACAAACCTGAAAGACGGGATGTGTATTTGCATATCCTTTGTTTTTGCATATCCGTGTCTACCACCGTGTAGAATTATCTTGTTCGAAGTGAGCTACGAGAAAGAGTAAAACTGCCTTCTATATACCTTTATACCAAAGAAAACTAAACTACTTAATGTTGTTAACAAAAAACAGTGATAATTGTAGGGGGTCACGCACCGTATTCATTTATTAGACGTCATTCAAATCGGTGTGATGCTAGCAGGCTGGACCGTAAGGGGTAAACCCAATTCTAGGCAGAAAATTGTGTTGTTTAGGTCAAATGTAAATTGACTTTGTTACAGTTAATCTACGTGCCCAGAAACTGCAGAAACATTTTTATGCTCACAGGTTTTTAACATATCAAGAACAAACATAATAATGGATGCATTCAATAAATGTGATACCTGGTTGCATTTGTTTCAGTGCATTTGAATTGCAATCTGCTCTTGAAATTGTATTGTTATCTTTCCATGATATCTCTATCCTGGAACTGAATCTTTATTTTGCAATGATATCTTTATCTTAGAATGGTATCTTTATCTCCCAACTGCATCATTATCTTGGAGTGATACCTTTGTCTTCCCATGGTACCTTTATCTTGGAATAACATCTTTATTTGTCAATGTTATCATTATCTTGGAGTGATACCTTTGTCTTCCCATGGTATCTTTATCCTTGCATTACGTCTTTATTTTCAATGTTATCTTTATCTTGGAATTGTATCTTTATTTCTTGCCTACGAAGTTTTGCTATACTATGAATCTACTCCAGTTTTGAGCGTTATTTGCTGGCACTTTAGACATTAATTTCAACTTAAGTAATTTACACGAATCCATGTTGTACTAGAATGTTTTCTATTAGTGACTATCACTCGTACTAAAACGGCATTTGTATCTTATGTTGTGATATCTTTCTCCTTTCAAATGCTAGGGAGAAACTGGAGATCGTGGGCGACCAGGACGACCAGGAGGACCTGGAGAGGTTTTCATTAACTTTTTGTTTTTATGCCACATCCTTATGGTTTAAATAGATTAAAAACTGAATAACGCAATCACGTATATAATACAAAGATTAATTATTACCAGCACGAACAGTACTTCTAAAGCAAAGTGTCCCAAACATCTTCTGTCGGGTAAAAATGTAGTCTGATAGAACACCTGCACTGTATTAAAGGTAGGTGCCTTACTGAATAATGTAAGGCTAATTTAGGCAGTTTTGGTCCTTCCTCTTAATGAGGTCACAACCCGTGACTTCTTATCTCCGGCCAGCGTACATATCATGTATGACATGTCTAAAGGTGAATTCAAACCACTGTCCTACGTTTAAAGGAATTTGGATCTACGGTCGTGCACTCGCCCTTCCACCGAAATATCATCGTCGGAGGTATCTAGAGGACAGAATTAGCAGAAGTAGAGCATAATTCAAGAATGTCAAACTCTTTTTTAAATTTGGCAAATCATGTCATAGAGGAGTATGTAGAGGACCCAGAAGTATGGTGGCAGCCGTGGGTAGACTATCGAACATTTTTGCCCTTATTATACCTGGAGAAAATGTACACGATTCTCCAAATGCAAAATCTTGATGTAGGCAACATATTGTATCAAACCATCCCTGACCCATATACGCAAGAGCAACAACACCTATTATATACTTTGGGTGCAGCCTTGTAAATGTGTAAATACTTGTTCTGAAAGTCGTAGTCCTACCACTTAGAGTTGTTATCAGAACCCCTGACAAAATTGCTTTCATGTCTACAGGGCTATGTGGATATTAGATTACAATCTTCATCTTGCGTCAGGTTTTAACCTCTGGATTGTACTGTAGAGAGAAGTGCTTCTTCCAGCAATTAATTTTTATTTCTATTTTAATAGCTTGGTCCCACCGGGTCCATTGGAGAACCTGGTATATTGGGGGAAAGAGGAATGCAGGGCGATAAGGTAAATTATTAAAAACTTTTTTTGAAAGTATGCTTAAAAGTTTGTTCGATTTCGTGAGTTTAGATCTAAACGACGATCTGTGCATGACAATGGTAATGTGCACGATAATTTCGTGCTTTTTCGTGTTTATTGGCATATCACTTCTTTAGAAATTTATTTGAGATGACGCTTAAACAATGTCTAAAAGGACCCAAAATAAAACCAGCAATCCCTGTTGTGAAAAAAGTTAAATGTTAATCATATTGCCTTAATATTAGAGATAGAAGTAATGTAGACCTTCCACCGCACTTTTCTTAAACATACTCATTACTTGAATAGCCTTATTCTAATACCATAGTAACAGGATGTAACACTGAATAAAAATTTTGAGTGAGTCTTTTTATCTTCTTGCACCAATGAACGTTTTCCTTCTATGACGTATATTTATGCTGCAACCGCTGGCTTCCAAGACCGTCGTATTATTTCCTTTCATAGAGGTTAGCGTCTGCATGACGAGCTCCTTTTTCTACTATGTGTGAAAAGTGATGAATTGCAGTCCAATTCAAAAAGAATACATTGATACCCTTACAAATGTATATGCAGCGTCAATTAACCATGTATACGGGCGAAAATTTAGGGTTGAATAGCTTGCAACGTTTGGAGCAAACGTGCTATGTAGTATATGCCAGTAGTTTAGCTGCAAAAAGCATCCAATAGTTAAGCAAAAATTTTGGGTTCAGGTACAGCCGAGGCAGTCGACTTTCCTTTCACTGATGAATTGCTTCAATGCCCAAGTCAAATATTGTTCGCCTTATGCGCTAAAATCAATAGTTCTGTTACATGCTCGAGACGTGTGTTGTTTAACGTGATCGAATGTAACAGGATGGATGAGATGCAGCTGAGCTTAGAATTAAGGGAGGATACGCTCATATTTGGCGAAGGGAGGATAAGATCATATTCGGTGCAGGAAGAGAGCAAGAGTTTACATTGGCCTAGATATTCTTTACACGATGCGGCATATTCTCTTTGTTACCTTCTGGATTCCCACACCCTTACTCTTCCCTAAAATTATGACCAAGAAAACGTAAAGAGAAAGCTGGCTTCATTCGTTTTCGGTGGAGTTGTCTGAACATCCTTTTTGAAACCTTACACTTCAAGAAGAGATCAATAGAGAAAGATTTAACTATTTTAGTTGCACAAACCGTTTTCAAGGACCAGTTTAAATGAACTGCGATCTTAGGCACAAATCAAGGTCGTTAGAAGAGGTGTTTTCGGACAACACTACACTTGGCCATTGGCTTGGGAATTTTCTATCCAGTGATAAAAAGATATGAATACTTCTTTTTGTTCCACGTGTCTCTGGCTTTAATATATTCCCCTTCTCCATCGTCCTTTACTTCTTTCAAGTTAATTAGTCTCCCTATTTATTACTTTGTCCTGCTGTGGTTAAAGTTTAAAATATTCTTTGTATTCCTCATTCTTGCTCCGGTTGATACTCGATTCCGGTCAAAGAACATTTGCATACATCACGCATAGATAGGTGCATTGCATCCCTCAATTACACAAGTACACGTTTTTTATCAGAAAATGGCCATATATGGCCAGAAAATAGTAGCAAGATGGCCAAAAATTAGGAAACTCTAGTACCAGGCTCTATTGTATTGACTTTAGTTTGCGCATGACGTACTGTTTGTGAATGTCAAGAGAGGCAAACAGTCGATCCTGACTGTATAATGCTTAATGATATTGATGAAGCAGACCTAATTTGCTCGTAAACAATCTTTGCTAAGGTCTTTATGAACCGTTGAATTTTACAACTTTAGCTAAACTCTCTTATTTTTTTCTGCAAAATATTGTAATGATCTGCAAAAGTTTTTGTGACAATCTGTGTGTAGATCGGTCAAAATAGCTTAACTTCAAAACAATAAGGCAACAGTAGGCCTTAATAAAATAAGAATCGATTTATGAAACGTTTTGTACTAAAACACCAAAATTATCTGAAAGACTAGGACTAAGACTAGGTCAACCATTTTTGCTCTGCTTTTTATCTTAACAGGAAAGACGTCAGCTTTGCTGTCCAAAGACGAAGCTCAGGTGGTCAATTACTCTAACTATTTCTGTTTCTAATGTAAGACCACCCTGTACATACATTCTGTAGTGTCCTATTAACTTCTACATGGATAGTGAACAAAACCATAACACAATAAAACAATTATGGTCTAAACGGTGCATCTGTTTTAGGAAATGTATTTCTTTATAAACTCATCGAGATAAGAAAGACAGTTGACATGAAAGAGTGCCAGCAGTATTCTCTGACCCTACCACTAGAAGAAAACTGTTAACGTTAGTCAAACGATAAACGTTGTTTATTATTTTCAGGGGATCTCATATCTTTAAAGGAGGTATCATATGTAAATCTTCATTATTTCTAAATGAAGACTAAGCTAACGCTATTTGTACTATTTTGCTTTTGTAGGGAATTGGAGGCCCCAACGGACCAACTGGCCCAAGCGGAATACCTGGTGGATGTGTCCAGTCTACTCCAGGACAATTTTGCCTTAGAGGGCCGGATGGAAGGCAGGGCCCTAAAGGAAGTATAGGAGAAAAGGGCAACAAAGGTCGTGACGGAGAAGAGGGGCTTCGTGGTGCTAAGGGCAAGCAAGGACCAAAAGGATTTCGGGGTGAAAGAGGTCTTACTGGGCCACCTGGCACGGTAGCAGGACCCGTATGTGGACCAAGGTATTCGGACTGGGTGAAAATAACAGACTTTAAATCAGGGTTACATAATCTGATGTGTACTGCGAGGGAGTTTTTGTGGAACGTGGAGACGGAATTAAATGGAAATGCCCTGCGATACAAATATTTTTGCTGTGAGATTATTCAAGCATAAACGAATTTGGGCTTGTGCCTGCAGGAGCTACTATTGACTGCTGACCGGCACATTTGTAGTCACTTCACGCACACAAAGCACAAATCAGGTTTAAAAGTTTCCTATGTAGATGTTTTCTAACGTAATAAAAGTGCCAATGTGCATCAAGATCGGAGTAGTTCTACCACATCAAGATGAGGCTGGACAAAAATTGCCGAGATGTTTTTACAAGTATTTATTCGAATTTTGCACCACCCGGACAGCAAAAAAGTGAAAACCAACGTTTTGTGCTTAACCAAAGTAAAGTTCAAATGCGGTTGAAAATACTTTCGAGGTATGTTAGGATAGATATGGTCTCCATTTTCACAGAGACAATACAGGTTAACACAACAATGGTGTGAATTAATATGAGGTGTTTGAAGCAAATGTTAAAGCCTAGTATAGACACACTTTCAAAGTCAATACAATTCGACCAACACACGTCGGAGATGAGAGGAGACAATAATAATCCGCATTTCACGAGATGAAGAATAAGAAATTAAATGTATTGTCTGATTTGATGCTAATGCTTATTGTCTGTCGGCCTCGAAATTGAAAAATCCTACTACAGACCAATCCAAGCTAACTACTGATATAAGCATTTACAACTGAAGCACTATGTGCTTGGTTTTTGTAATGGATCATAGTAGATCCCATCGTCATTCCTCTTATGAAGTTGGACCTGAATGGTTAACATCACCTATGTGTACCAAGTAACTTCTTTCAATGACATCCACCGTGCGGAGGTGAAAAATAGGAGGAAATAAATAAAGGACGAGAGATATAAAAGGGATCAATTTACCACCTTTAATAGAGCATACCCACACAGGAGTTTTCAGCATATAAGGTTTTAGTCATACTGTTACGCTTTTTTCCGTGTACTGCGACTGGACCTTGTCATGGCTGTGTCTTCAGCTCAGGGACAGTCGATCCCCAAAGGCTAGATGCCAACATAATCTCCCTGTCGATAACATGTATTCTTCTAATTAACTCTGTGCTTGTTTCTGTTTACTTATCTTCTGCTGTGTGACATTGGAATGAACTGCGCATCTATGTAGCGACTTCTTTCTATGCAATAACGTACCTACTATAATAAGATTCCTTCCGCGGCCTTTTAGGGCAAAAGGGTGTGATAGAACACTTTACATTTGGTGTAAAACTTTGCCAAATCCAAAACCTCCTTAATGCTAGAGTAGCTTTGCAATCTTTTTTTTCTTATTGTTCCCCTTTTGTTATCATGTATGAAAGATATTGCGCAAAGCCTTTATCACACCTTAAATTAAGATGATTGTTAGAGTTCTTCGTTTCTTCCTCTTGTAACTTCTTTTTCTATTTCTCTCAGCTTTCAATGGCCAATCATCGAGTTACTTATTATAAATGGTGCTCAATTCTCATTCATGTTTATACCACAGATTCAGTATTTATTCCCCCTTGCTTTACTCTGACATATGTACATGATAAGTGTCCGACGAGTACAATTTCTCATTAACTTAGTAAACTGGTAGTCCAGTCATTTTTCAACATGGCTGCAATACTCAGAATACGTATGACATAGCCTCGTGTTATGATACTTTGTCCTCGAAGAAAAACGTAACAAAATTTAATGCACAGTTCCACAGCAAGTTAGATCCTTGACCCTTGTTAATCCTTGCCAGCATGGGCAAATCGCCTTGGATTTTCCGTAAAATGATATCGATAGTGTACTTTGACTGCTTTGTGCTTTAAAGTTTTATTGTAAAACGTCACTCACAACACTGTCACTGTCAAATACAAGTTTGCGGTCCAGAGTACGGCAACCAACTCCAAGTGACTATTACATAGAAAGCAGGATGCTTTATGCAGTGTCTTTTTCAAATCAATGGTGACAAACTGTGAAAGACTGTGGTTGCCAACGTCCTTCGGAAATACGGCACTTATCGAGCGAGTGGATGGTGACAAACCCTTATGTTGCTACCATCTTGGCTACCCATGGAGGTTATGCATCACGTGACCAATTTCGCAGTCTAGCCAAGTCTATGAGTATACCTAATTTCTCTAAGTATGAGTCTGCAGAGTTTTAACGAATTTAAACTAATTAGAAGAACATTAATTGCACTCTGTGTTTGAAGGCCACTTCCAAATATCTTATAAGGCTAAAGTTGGTACATAACGATAAACGATAAAAAATCTATCAACATAAGACTAGTTGCTTTTTCAAAAGAAGCAAGTAAATTGTATAACCATCAGAGTCTTGCTCATTTTGTCATCCTAACACTTGTCGTAGAACGTTTATACTGTTTATGACATTTTGTTAATTGACATCATTTGACACCGGCATGGAAGAGTCAAGATTTTATCATTACGTAATGACTATGTCACGCACTATACAGGTATGGAAAGTATAATGTATGGTATCCGGAAATTTGCTACATTCCTTGGCAATAAACAGGTTTTTGATCGAAATGTCTGAAATTTTTGTCTTCAGAAGTTCGATGAGAGTACCATCCGAGTAGCTGAACACTTGCAGATGAACCGCTTTGTCCTTAGACTCTTCCCAATCGTTCTTCGTGGTAATAACCAGTAAATTATCCGCTGTGATGCTTCTTTTCTTGCCATTGCCAAAATTTCTTTTACTTCTGCAAGAAGCGTTGCGTAGGTTGCTCGACCATCCAAAAGTCCTTGTGAATGTTTCAAAATTTCTTCTTCAACGCTGGTTTTTAGAAGAGCTAGCTTCAACAATTCCCTTTGGGTTTCACTCTCATCTTCACCTGATTTAAGGTTTTTTGCCAGGCATAAAAATTTATCTCAAACGACAGCTTCATCCTGTCCACTGCGCCAGTGTAATGTAAGGTATCCCAGTATTTCCTAAACGAAGTTCTAACACAAACTCGCATACAAACTAATGTAGCCAAACCCAAGACATTCGAACACTCCACCTTTGTCAATAGATTTATAAATGTCAGTCATTCCATTTCTCATGTGCTACACAGTTCATACAAATATTATGCATAACAGAAAGCCAGAGGAATTAGTGTAGGCATGAAAAGACAGTTTCTGATGTCGTTGGTATGGAGTGTTTTCTTATATGGGTATGAAACCTGGACCCTGAAGAAAGAAGGTGAGAGACGGATAACAGCGTTTAAAGTGTGATCATGGAGGTGTATGTTAAGGATAAGCTGGACAGAGAGGCAAACAAAAGTGTAAATAAGAGAAAAGGTTGATGTTCTGGGGAGAACTGATCCATTGGCTGCAGTAAAGAAAAGAAAATTAGCAAAGTACGCCCATTGGAAATGGCATGGAGAAAGTCTTGAATTGTGCACAATCGAAGGAGAAGTAGAAGGAAGAGGAAAACGTGGAAGAAGATACATGGAATGGGTAGACATTTTAATTTGGACGGAAGACCGACTGGCGGAGGTCGCAAATTTTGCGGGAGAAGAGAATGAGCGTGTCAAAGGCCTTCTGAGGGCTATGGCGTCATTTTTTTTGATCCATCAAAGGCACAGCAATCGGTTGGTAATTTCTGTACACATTATATCATTTTGGTACAGATTAAGGGGTTTGTTTCACTTTGTATTTATGTAATTATTTGTTTGCCTCTCAAAAACAGAACTGGTATGGGGACATCCATCGTGTGTGCAGCACAATCGATTGATGGTTGCGCGATCTACGATTGCTGTGCGTTCGATGGGCCCATAGGTGGCTCAGACTGGTCTACTGAACAGTGAGAGCTTTGTGAAATTTAAATTTGTTTAGGGAACTGAGTACAAGATAAACCAATATAGATTCATCGAAAAATACGATAATCTGAGCTTCTATTTAAATGGTGATCAACTTTAAGCCAAGTTACGGCAACTTTGTTTCCGGTAATAAAATGAACTAACTAAACACTATTCCTACCTAAATTAGATTCAAAATACAGAAATGGGATCGGCGAGTCTCTAACCGTGGAGACTTGATTACGAATAACTATAGATACAGCGTCAACAGATTTAGGCTTAGTGGGTATTTTGGAGGTAAGGAGTCGCCCACGAAAACATTTTTAGTAAAAACAGGTGTGTCTAGGACGAGCTTCGATATTTTCCTTTGTAAGTGATTGTAAACAGAATATATGCATACGTAGAGGAAATGGCTGACTCGGTTGACATAACCATAACATGGTGCAACTTTGAATTAATGAATGATAACAAGTTAGCTGTTTACAAAAGTAATCTTCGAAAGTCATAATTTCAAAGGTAGATAATTATGGTCAATAAAAATGATTTAGCAGTGTTTGCTTATGATAAAAATAAGTGATAAAATAACTGTTAAAAATAAACTTCTCTAGATACCAACGTTTTTGTATCTTTCAAGAAAATGCTGCAAATTCTCGTCCTTTCAATAACTGGAAATTTAAGGCATAAACTTGATATCAATTTAGATCGATTTATGTCCTTGAACGAGGTCTTTATTTTGTTCATAACGTACATTTTATCAACGTGCACAAAGTACGTATCGTGTAGCTCTGTACCATAACGACTGGCTGCCACCACGGTTGCATGAGAATGATCTCATGGCCAAATTGATGAGGCAGTTCAAAAGTAAATAGGAAAAAATACGGCATCGCTGAACTCCTGCACTGATGCTGACATACGCAGAGTGACTACACTATAAATCTCAACCATCAATTTTTTATTTCAGTAAACTGCAAACGTGCGTGTTTTTCAAAGGCAAGACAATTTAGTCATCGATACAGGAGTTTGCTGATCATCTAAATTCCGTCTCCAAATAATTTGTTCTATCCCACGTACTCAGTTTTGATGGAGAAATTCATTCATTAAGTCACCTGAATGCTCTCCAGTAAGTTTTAGACATGTAGATATTTGGTTTTAATAAATATTTGTGCACAAGACTTATTATTTAAATTACTTATGTTTAAAGGAAGTAATAGCGGTTAGCTCTCATCTATTCATTGCTGAACTAGACTAAAAAATCTTCATTTTCTAAAAAAGCGAATGAGTGCCCAAGAACTTAAATGAAGGGTCCAGGTGTTTTGTGAATTCATTGATCAAGCTGTTTGTAACATTGTTCTGAACAACCTGCGAGATTATTTACATTATCGGAACTGAAACATAACAGACGAAAGCTCTACAAAGTAATTTTATAAAAGCACAGGATCGTAAAATGTATCAAGTACAGGCTGCGTTGTTTCTTTGCATGGAAAATTTAAATTAAAATACTGTTGGTCATTTTTAAAGAAGATTCAATATTCGAAAGAACCCTGTCCTTTTGTCATGTTCCATTATCTGTCGCTTGCTATGGGCAGGTATTAAAACTTACAATGCGAATTTTAAGGTCTATGATATAGTTAAATTAGGATTCAATGATTGTTTGTAATGAGTTCTCTCCGTCAGGTTGGGCCATTAGTTACTCTACGGGAGACATCAGCTGCTAATGGGCGTGTGAAGACATGTTTGGATAAGAACTCAAAGCTATTTTGTCTCATCTTGAGGTTTTGATTATCGTGAATTGAAGTAGTTAGATATGCTAAATTTTGTCCTTGTATCTGGAGAAGGTTTTTAAACATTTGCTTAAGTTATGATAGCAAAAATTTAAAGATTTGTTATTCGACATTTTTCGCTCACAACTTTGTTTAGATGTCAGCTTCTTTCAGAAATATCGTTAAATGCATTTATCAATTATCCAGAGAGAACCTGAAGATAGCGAAACAGTATCTAATTATGGCGTATTTCAAGCATCTGTCTACCTATCATCTATCTATCTATCTATCTATCTATCTATCTATCTATCTATCTATCTATTTACCTATCTATCTATCTATCTATCTATTTGTCTATCTATCTATCTATCTATCTATCTCACACTTTCTATATGTATACACAGGTAGAGATATTAAATGTATTCAAGGACATTTGACATTTATCTAGCTATCGTATTAATAGCTGGCACTAAAAAGGGTGAAAGCGGACACACAAATGAGAATTTCAGAGGATAATGCTTGTATCATATCGGTGTGTCACCAACCCATGGACTGTAAGATGGGTTCTCCTTGCTCTCTTTTCACTACAGCCAATATAAGAAATGCTGTATACTTGAGTTAAAAACCTATTGCATAAAAGACGTCTGAGAGAATTTAGGAAGAAAAAGATATACGCATATGCATATGAATCTAAGTGTAAAGCTATAAACACCTATACAGAAATTATTATTTATCGCCTCTCAATGATAATTTTAAGTTCTAAGGTGACGAGCATTCGCTTTAATCATCAATACATTCAAACGTAATATCGATCTCTCTAGAGTCGGAATATCATAAACTGAATGATCTAGTGCAACATGCAAATAAAAAGCGAAAATACATCAATGACACACCCAAAATACTTTCCTACTGGAGATTGATATTTCACTCGGCTATCTTTCCAACAATATTTTCTTTCGGGTATTTAAACATTCTTCTTAAGCACTTGAAAAATGGTTTTAAATGATTCATGATCCTCACAGCGGCAAATTGCCCAGAAGTTTACTAGTAACGATTTCGCAGACGACGCCATTTCAAAGAGTAAACACCTACCATCTGCGGGAGGCAGAACACGATTTAAGAGCAATAGAAAGAAAGCATCAGTTCACAAATAAAGGCCATATTTCATGAGTTTAACTCGCAGTTCTTGCCTGATCTTTCTTACAATTTTTTTTACTCCTTAGCACCACTTTTAGATAAAGGATACCCAAATAATTGCATTCCGTATTAAATTGAATGCATTTCGCAAACCAAACAGCTGAGATGTCTAGAATCTAAATTTAATTTCAAAATCTTAATGTGCTATAACGAATACAGTTTTGAGACTGACTAAGGAGAGAAAAAGTTTGTGCAATTCAATTTGGAGGTGTTTGCCTTTGGAAAGAACAAAGCTCTTCACGATCACATGACAATTGACTGCGTACAGTCCCGTACAGAATCACAGATTAAGTGTGCTGAACCAGAAAATTCCTAAGTGGATATCATAAAATTTCTCCTTATTGTAAGAGAATCTAGTTTGCCTTAAAATCATTTGCGTTACTTGGATTTTATTCATCTCTGCAGGTTCTCATTTTTGTTTTATTTCCAGAGAACTACGATAAAGGAGTATTCAACGCCGACATGAACCGAGAAGGGTATTTATGGGAAAATTAACTAAACTTTGAGGTATCATTTATAGTATAGTTTGGTTTCTAAGTCCCTTCAATACAATACAAGGTGTTATCATAGCATCACATAATTGGGGACTTGATCGTTTAGACATCCATTTACGTCTTGCAATAGACTTTGCAACTCATACTAAATTATGGTACATTGAAACTTTTGCTAAATAACTAGCGGGCTAATATTGTTAATAAACAATCTCAACCTCTAAAGTTTTGAATACCTAAAATTTAAAAGTCTTTATAGTCATGAATAGTTGAGCATCTGAACTTGCACACATTCCACACGCACGCACATACACACAGATAATATATATATATATTATATAGAATATATATTATATATATCAATATATATGTATGTATGTAAATAGATAGATAGATATATAGAGAGATAGGTAGATAGATATAAGACAATAGTCGCAACAAGTTGCCTTAAATAGAGTGGTTGTTGAACAGGTGACTTGAAGTGTGTTGTGATTGAAGCATACTTGCATGTTACATGTTACTGTGGCCTTGGATTGCAGATCAAGTTTGCTTTTTTTGGAATTTGCTTGTGAGCTCTTAGACTGTTCAACTTACTGAGCATTACGTATTCATTACTAATATACTTTTATTGCTTTTTCAAATTTCTAAATTATGAATTTACATTTCGTACTTAATGATTAGGTACAACTCGCAGTCAAAAGTCGACTCATGGATTTTTTGAAATGACTTATTTTGCAATTGTTCATGCAAACCATCCGAAAGTCATATATACTTTTCTTTAATGAGCCATCTTCATAATATCTTATGTTATCATTAAATTACTCATTTATTATGTCTTTCTTTCAATGGGATGAAAGCTCGCGAGTCCTATGCCTGGACGCTTGGAAAGTATTCGACGTTCTAGCGTAGAGGTGTGTTAAAACTGCTATTTGCAGATCCAAGATATTTGATTTTAAGTAACTATTAAGTAATGTTCTAAAATTTTCTCAGCATGGTACACTGAAGAGGTTCTAATGCTGATGTACGTTTCTGAGTTCCTTTCATGAGGCGCCAGAGGTCACAGATCTTGCATTCAAGGCAGTATTCTCACGAGAGCATCCCATTTCCTGAGATGCGTTGAATTGGCACTTGTTTTAGAACAAACCGTAAACTATCTGCGCATTGTATCCTTATGTTTAGTGTTAAATCAAAGAAGATTAATTTTAGATATTATGGGAGACAGATGTCTAAATGGTTGTTATTTTCGTAGATTTTCTGCTTGCATCCAAGCAAAGCAACTTGTTCCCATCAAATTTTGAGCGATAGAAAAAGGTATTTATAGCAAGTTTACTCATAAATAACTGAAGTGAACAAGAGTAGGACGAGTTTTATATCTGCCACGACCACAAACACTATTTGTAACAATCAAGACATGCTGGTACTTACTCCAGTAACCTGGTGTGAAAAATCATCAACACCTAACAGTATTCGACCGTATCCTACTGTTTCCATTGCAATTTTTCAGTAGTTTGCCATGAATCACTGTTAGTTCGTGCAAGCTTGTCGGATTCATAGAAAGCATTCCAGCTGATCTGCCTGTATATGGAAAGTGTTAATAGCTTGCAATCCCAGTCTTTCTAATTTTGTTAGGTTATAGGATCTAAATTAAAAAACTGTGACACTCAAATGAATATAAAATGTCTATCTTGCATGCAACATAGAAGCTTTTACATATTTTTATCTTTTCTGTCCAACAAATCTACAGTCCCCCAGTTATTCTTCTTTTAAAATGACGTCAACATCGTGGAACATACACTGGTAAGGATTTTTATTTTGTTTTGCATGTTGCCGGCTAATGCCGTCTTAGATTAAATCAAAGTTGTTGTCTTTCAAATATACGATTCAGTAGGGCTGGTTGTTTGTTGTTCTCTTACCTCACATATAAAAGTTTGATGTATATGTTTGAATTTCATTAGTGTAGACTTGGTTTGGTCGATTTGATTGTAGCTGACGTGAATTTCTCTCATTATTTACTACTTCATTCCATTAATTTGTTTAGGTTGTCTTGTTGAATTACAATCAGTTCATGAAAATTAAAATCTTAGAAAATTATTTTGCCTTTATTATTAATTGAATTTAATTTAGTGTCGTTGTTTTGACTTTGGTCACTATTTTCCTAAGGTGAATACACCAACTCTGCAGCATTAAAACAAGAGAGCTTAATATCACCTAACAGTGTTTGGCTTCTTCCTGCAATTTAAGGCATGTACCTTAGCGTAGTCCTTTGACTTATTTATCCTTCTTTCCAAGGTAAATTTCGACACGACTGTATTCATTCTCTCGGTCAGTGGCCAAGCCAAATGATGCTCACTGCTGATAATCTAAAGTTTGGCTCTAGTTTCTTCCCATATTTTCTTATTGAAAGGACTTTCACCTTTCCTCGTTTATCTCTGTTTCTAGCTTCTTAGTCTCAAACAGGCTTCTTCTTTTTACTCGAGAGCATATCCAGGTGATCAGGTGTTATCACCTTGTGATATCACTGGGAAATCTTTGCATAAGACACTACGGACAGCTCTCAAATTGAATTGTGCATCATACTATCTGTCTCGCTTTGATGAAAGTATACACTTCTTACCAAAACCGATGAAGTTATTCTACGATGACCATGTAGAAGCTTAACTTTCCTCTCCATATCTACTCTCGAGTTTCAAGTTTATATTTAATTGTCTTTCAAGTTGATTGACATTCTTCTGGTCGCTGCATATCTGTAGTACATTTCCTAAAAATTGGCTTTGATATTGATATTAGCATAAGCATCAGTGCTCTTATTCAGCCTACTTTACCAAACCAATTACTCAGGAAGGAGATAAAATGATCGGGGATAGGGGTCGGGCTTGGAAATTGTTTGGAAGATTGATAATCGGAGATGGCTGGAATAAATGATTAAGGAAGGGAAAAGACTAATCAGTGGCTTGGAAAGTAACGCAATGTCACTTGTAATGGATATACTGAATTTTTGCAAAAGCTATTTCGAATTCGTTTCTTTGAGTAACATCTTACATTCCTTCATAAAAATTCTAACAGTTTACGGTTGTAGCGTCTTCACCGATATCCTCATTATCACGAGTTACAACAAGTGAAGCCGTATTTCTAGAGCGTTTAAACTGTTCTTGGTTAACTGTTCGCGTAGAAATACCGTCGCCTGCTAGCAAGTCTTCTTAAACCCGTAAAATTAATAAAAGAGGGGTTAAACTAAAACAAGCGAAATTTTTCAAAACTTAATAAAAGGGAGTGAGAAAGACAATAAGTTACATAGAGTATATGACAATGATCTGTTGTATTGAAGGTATCATTTTGGCCTTGGTACTTGCAAGATTAAACCTCTAGAAGTTTTAGTGGTGCTGGAAGGATAATTTCCTTACCAAACATATAGTCAATCAAGACCAAAGGGCTCATTTAGCGATGTCTTGTTCTGCTACAATTGTCAAAAAACCTACTTTGTATGTGTATTTTGAAAAGTATCTGGTCTAATTCTGAACACTTTAATTTCTACATACAGCAACGGCATTTTGGCTTGCAAAAAAGGGTAAATATATTCTAATCCTTTGATACATAATCTATAAGAAGCTTTATTATTCTGCAAATTTGCTGCGATTTTAAAACATTTCCCATAGCAATGAAAAATAGTAACACATTGCTCTTATTTGCTTTATTAATTTACCCGATGGGTGTGAGAACCAATAACAATGTTCCATTTCGATTTTATCTTTACTTGATACAAAGAGTTTTATATTATTGTAATGGTCTCCCTTGTAGTCTTGATTATGTAAATCAGAGTCAGAGACAATTCTGCTGTGCTTCAATCTCTCACTGTCTTTGCTTGTTATTCTCCTTCCAAGTTATCTTTTCAATGCTTGCTTCATTGCCTCTTGTTCTCGGTTGCCTTTTCTAATGTTCTATACCTCCTATATTTCTCTTTCATATTTTGTTACTTTCTGGTCGTTATTACTCTTCCTAATTTGGGTTACTTATTTCAAAATATAGTATCCTTTAATTAAACCCACTGACATGTATCCATGCGTATCAAAATGTAATGTATGTACATTTCCTTATTAAACGTTCAAGCTAAATTTACTTTGTAAGTTTCAGCTGTTTGCCACACAAGTCAGTTTTTTCTCGTGTCACGTGTGAAGATTTTTTTTCGCTCTTGATACCCAAGCATTTGTTTCTGAAAGGACATCTCCTTCTTTTTAAATTAAAAGTAAAGCTTCTCACGAACCTTCTTCTTTAATCCTCAGGCTCTGCCGGAATGCTTTAACTCTTCATTTATCTTGCGCTCCAACGAAAATATTTTTCAAAGAAAGCCTACTCTCATATTCAGGATCGGCGAAAAAATTTTGTAAGAGATATTTGAATCCACCTTTAAACTTAACGAAAAAGTTTTTTATAATATTTGTTTCATACCTTTTGAATCAATGAAATATTTCGTAATAACCTCTTCTTTTTCTCAACCCAGAAGAAGGACAGTTGCTTCAATCAAAGTATTGTCTAACTAATCGAACTTCATTCAATTAATTTATTTGGGAAGCACAAAGTGTCGTTCAGTCTTACTTTGATTTAGATGGATGCTGCTTAATGAAAGACATCCTGAAATATGTAGTTGTGAATAATTTTGCTTCTTTTGAAATGTGATCTGGTTGGCAATCACCCACGAAATTTAAACGTTGCGACAAATTTAGAAAAGGTCCCGATTTGTCAATTTTTCAAAATAGGAAGTTGCCCACAAAAATGAAGTATTCAGTGGGAACAGCACATGAGTCAAAATCGAAGACTGACTCAGAACAGGAAGAGAGAGATTTTTAATGAAACGCAGTCGATGCCTTTGAGGATTTACTTGATATGTAAGTTTTTCCATAACTCTGTTTCAAAGAGCGAAAAGCGCTGTTTATGTTCTCCTTGCTAAGAGACTTACATGCCTACTTGGCGTTTAAATAGAATCCAGTCCCACCCTGACATCCATCGTAAGCCCTGTGTTCCCATCTGCGAACTCGCAAAGTAGACCATCAGCGGAATTAAATCTTGGCGAAATATTTAAACTTTGTGAAAGACACCATCCGCGAAATTTTATCTCAATAAATTAAGGACAACATATGTAAATATAAGACCCCCAATCTAACAAAGGTACGTTTGTTTGATGACTCGATTCAAATCAAAAGCCATTTCTGTGTAGACTAGAGCCACCACGTAATAGATTCCTCTGTCAACGAAGAAAAGCACCGTGAAGTTAAACGATTAAATAATGGTACAAATTTACACCCAGTACTCCTTGAAGCTGTTGTGCAAAATGAAACTGCTACACATGTAGTGATGATCATACTTAAGTTAATCTCTTAAGTCAATTGATACCCAAGAAGTGATGGGATTGCAGCAATATAACCAGTAATTATCGTCTTGTACTTGCTTATGCCAAATCATGGTATACAATAGGCATCCTCTGCTGTATTTCCTATGTGTGCAAAATACAAAGCATGGAGAGACAAAAACTTTATTCTTTTTAATTGGAAAATATCTGCCCCTGTCAAACTGTCAACCATAATTAACAATTTTGCCATGATTAATGGGCAATGCCAATATTGTAATAATATAAGCGCTATCAAAGAAGATGTGAGCAGGCACGTTCTATGATAGTCATGCACAACAAAATCGTGCACTTCTACGCGTCACCGCAATGTGCATTGGTGTGAATAACAACTTTTCATCTGAGATGTTGAACTTGAAAGATCTGTTCCATTTCTATCAGCGATGGTGTATCATTATTCAGTCTTACACTTACTTTTTTATAGTAGTTGACTTGGAACATGAAATTTGTGCTTCCAGATGAATGAAAGACAAGCACTTTTATCGTGTTACTAAGACAGCCAATACTGCCTAAATATGCAAACATCTGGACATCTAAATATGCCATTTGATTAGATCTATTGATAAGTGGAAAGAGAAACGTGCTTTAATTAAGTTCTTTTGTCATCATCTTGATTTCGAACAATACCAAAGAGAACGGTTTGATTTAAACTTGGATCCATTTTCTTGTCAACCCTCTTCTTCATTTAATGGTTTTGAACAACTAAATCCCAACGAAGAAAGGCATAGGACAGTAAATCAAGCCGTGTCAAATGACATCTTAATGCAAATGAAGTTCAAACATTTGTAAAGCTACTATTATACAACAGCACCTTACTCCTTCATCAATATTGATAACTTTCAAATCGACTATGAATAACTTACCACTGCATGTTAGCTCCGTGGTTAATACTTCAAAAAATACTAAAAGTTGTTTACGTGTTGAGCAGAATGCGTACACATATATGCCCAATGACAGAATCCAGCGTCAGCTACTGGAAATGGTGATGTATTCGCTAAATGACGTCCATTACAACAACAGCAACCAAAAATGCACTTGTCGTTTGTTACGTGTAGTATTCATGCGAGTCTCGCTGATGCTCAAGGTTCCCTTATACTTATGTAAAATAAATAATGTTCTCAGTGGAACAAATAACAAAGCTAATGTCTAGATTTTTATTAAATGTTAGAAATATCAGCAATGTGCAACAACGCTATCAAAATTCATGATGAGACGAATTACTGGAACTCTATGTGTTGTGAAAATCATCACATTTTAGAGCACGTTTCGTATTTGTGTTTGCATTTATTACATTCATGTAAAAATGAGACTTTAAAAAGAAGTATATTAATTCTCTTGCTAACAAGCACATTTTCAGTATGTAAATGTAGAAAATTATCATCGAACAGGAAAACTGTACATTTACCGCACACGTAATCACTAGTCATATGATACTGATCATGCCCAAAAGATCAAGGCAACCTCATATCTCCAAGTTTAAAGCTGTTGCTATAAATTACATAATTTTTATTCATGCCTATGATTGTAATGTTATTTGGACTTTCTCAACCACATTCTTTCTAAATATTGTCCATAAGCATGCCGCGAAAAGTGGAATAAGAAAAAAGTCAAATTACACAATAAAATGGTCGATCGAGTAACGAAAAGAAAGATCGACATCTAAAAGAAAAGTCATTATAAAAGTTTGCAAAGAATACTTCCCTTTCTAACACCTAATTTACAAGAACATCCCCGGAGTTAAAGATATGGTTAAGTACTGACATGTTTTACGCAATTGAGCATCGGTAGGCTTGGATGTTCGTAGGACTTTAACAGAAAAAGTCACTTCAAAAGTAATGTGGAATTTCGGTGCTCTTTTGTGAATATGGATGTTTATTTTGTCAGAAAATTTTGCGCTGGCGAAGAACTTGTCATTAAGAGCTAGTCATTCAATGGTGGTGAAGATTGTTTTGTTGTACAATTATTTGTTAGTGAGAATCTGTTGATTTGATTAGTAGGGAATATTGTGTTTAAAAGAAGATTGCCAAATCCACTATAAAACATCCAAAGCCTTGGCTAAAACTTCTTGAAATGTTGTCTTTCATTTTACATTTTTGTTTGTTGAATATGAAAGCACTCTGTTGTGATACGATGACCAGCTTGCTGTTACATTTGCATTAAAATCTTAGTTATTGTTGAAAGATGTTTAAGTAAAACGAGTAGCAATATATACTAAAGAAGACCAAAGGTTAATTATAAATTATAATGCTTGATTTCCTATGTAGCTTTAGAAATCAAAAGAACTATGATTTGGCAATACAGGAGTTAAACCTGTTATCATTCTAAGCCTTTTCTGTATTCTGGGTTCATTAAAATCTAGCTATATTTGACGGTTAGTGTTAAGTTGTTAGCCAATGAGCTGTCCTACCTTGATTCACGAGATCATTAAGTTTGATGGAGTTTGATCAAGGTTGATTGATATATTCCTGATGACATGCTATATATCTGCTAAAAGTGCACAATCTTAGTTGGAAAATACTACCACTGAGTATTTGGACGCACGTATCTGTGTTTGTTGTGACAACGAAAAACTTCTGTTTTGACCATTTCAGCAACTTATATACTGTACCGGCAGAACAGCTCCAGGAATGAAATATAAAATATTCTTGTTCTTCAAAAGTCGCTTGTTCCAGAGAGAAGCAAACAAAGCAGTTTTGAGGAAGAATACAATATCTAAGACCTTAGGTTTGGAACCAGGGTCTCTTCATTGCAAATGCTATAACTTTACGGCTGTGTAAAACAGTCGTAGCAGTACTAGTCAAATGATCCTCAGATGCTCAACCTTGATGGTCCACTCGTATCATGGATTTCTGGTCAGTGGCAAATACGCTTATAAGTGACATATCCAAGCAGTCCAATTGGAATAGTTGAAAACCACTTATCCTAATAACAAGTGTAAACAGCATAGTCTTTATTATCATCATCTGTCATCAACTGCAATCATCCTCTGCTTTCCAACACTAATCCTCCTATTTGTCATCGTTCCAATCATTAAAATCACACGCGTAATCGTTTTCCCTCCGTTCAAGTTGTACTATTTCCATATCCAAGATTGCCTCGTTGATTCTTAACATGTGGACCGTATAACAAATCATACGTTTCCCTTACGCCGTTTTGTCGATGTAGATAAATAGTTTTAGCTAATCTGTTTTTGCAAAGACATGGCCATCAGTGAACTGAAATATTTTTATGATGTTGTTTAAATATTACTGATTTAATTTCTACTGACATTTTAGATGGATGACCCAATGGAATGAGGATGAGAAAGTCTTGTAACACGGAAAAACTTCATGATTTTGATAAGATGACAGAAAAATGGGTAAAGTGCTAACTAGGTAGTAAAATGAATTTGGTGTTAAATTCGAATATTGGACATGCTTGATCGATTCCAACCAGTTCATTTTGCCACGAACAACTTCCTCTTTTGAAGAACAAACTATAGAATTTAACTGACACTCTTCCTTTTCACCTTGTGTTTTTTAATAATAAATATTTTCCAGGATCTGATCACACTGTACTGTATGGTTAGTTAAGGCGTATATTTCTCAGTATTTTTGGGCACTAGCTAAAAACAAAATTTCTGCAAAGGAGGAAAATGGCAAATGAAAAAATCCCTTTTCAACAAAGCAACGACGGCTATTGAACATTAACTGTTTTCAGTATGAATGCACCCTCTAGTTGTACAAGTAAAGATGTGCCCCAGGTGGTACCTGGCACTGCCCTTGGCAGGGTGGTGCCAACCACGCTTCGTCAACACGTTACACTGTGAGAAAGCCACGAGCATTGTGATGGGAAACTCATCGGAATGGACCTCCCGGATGAAGGTCTTTCTTTACACAAACGGTAGTGATCAAATGATTGTAGGTCAACAGTCTTCAAATTTATCCTGCAGTTACTTTTCCTAACACCTGCTTACGTAGTTGGCGTCCAAGTATCCCCCAGGAAAATATGCCCTGTCAACTTTGGTTGGTATGGTAACTGTCAATCTTGTAAGATTCATTTGAAATCCCATTGGACTATTTCCCTTTCGATTGTTGGTGTATGCCAAATATGGTACCGCTAATTGCGAATTTAATTGTATTTGTATTGTTGTCTTTTAACTTATGCGACTGTCTTCCCTGAAGCTGGTTCTTTACAAATTTAGATACCTGAACACTGGAACGATGCACGCTGAAGGAAAAGAGCGCGAATTGCCCGAGTGAGAGAATCACGGACTACTGTGCAAGGGCACACATTTCCCATGGATCAGAGTTCAGGATAGAGCAAATCAGTGGAGCATCGACGAGATTTAGACATATGTATATATATTAAGTTTTTTTCGAAGTTGTGGATTAAATTTCTTTCTGGGAATTTGTGTCCGCTGTTTAACTGGACTGTAGCGAAATTTTTTGATAGACAAATTCATGGTTGTTGTTGCCGGAGGTACACAGTACTGAATGGTGAATTGTCAATGGGCTTAGGCGGGACTTGGGAATGCAAAATCTTTCATGGACTTTGTATATGTAACATTACCACTTGTCGAACTTGTTTATTACTGAAACTATTATAGCATTCCACGTGGAAGGACACCAGGAGTTAGCAGAAGCGCTGGGGAATTTTTGACAGTGGTGGCTCGACGACATCTTTCGAAGCATCGTTAATTTTTCATCTATTTACCTAGGTTGGTCATTTCAACTTTGTCGTCATTTGAGTAGTTGATTGAATAGATCAAGATTGTCTGCGTTGGAATCAACATAGTCAGCAGGGAAATTTCGGACGGGTAAACATTGCTTATCTTGAAACGTTGTGGCAGGAGTAAAGTGCTGCAGAAACGGTGCCTTAGCGTGACAAGATGGCGGTGTCTGGTCAAACTGAATTTAAACAATTGACCACACTGGACGCGCAAAATGATAGAGAACTCTTGAATCATAATTCAGCAGACGAAGTAAGGTCAGAGTCGAACGAGATGGCGTCTGAGGAAAGCTTAAAACATTCCAGCCGGTAAGCAGTGCTCTTTGTTGCTCGTTTTATTTTAAGATCAATTTGTGATTGTTAGCTTTGCTAGATACCCTTCGATCGTTACGAAACAATTTGATAGCATTAAGAAAGGTGGTGGTAGCTAAAGTTAGGTAAGGAGTTGGTTTAATCCGCTGTCGATTGCCGCGCTATTACTTACTGTGGAAATCAAAATGGCGTGAAGTTGCCGACGTTTGTCAGCCACATTTCATCGTCCGGTATTACCTGTAAAATTTTTCGCCCGACTCTGTCACGTTAATTTTTGCTTGTCACCATTAATGGTTCTGTTTGCCAAGTTAGGGGTATGTGTGGATCTGTTGGCGTGGACGGTGGTTGCAATCAAAACGTGACATGGGTTATGTTAAGGTTGTGATCGTCCATCCTTTCCAATTGCGATCCGGTTGCGATTTTTTTGTTCGTCTCTTCTTTCTCCTTTCTGCTAGTCACGTGACCATGTGCTTGTTTGTTTTGTATTGTCTGTTTCTATTAGCCAATCAGATAAAAGAAATCAATTCATAGGCAGATGCTTGTGTCGTCTTGATTGCAGAATTGACCACCCCCCTCTTTAAATGGCTGCTAAATCTAATTGATACGCACTTGTGTGACCTCCATATCTCGTATACTGAGATTGCCTTTTACACCATGTTGCAATTCCTTAACAGGAATAGCATCCGTTTTAACTCGACAGTCCAGTCATTGATATGGATTAGCATAGCCTTTTAAATAATAACATGAATACCCTGGATTTCACACGTTGTTGGCCTTGCAGCAAGCTTGCACTGTCTTGTTGTTTTTGTCACCGATGTTGTTTGAATACCAGAAGAAATTTGTTATCTACATGTGATTTTCGCGTAAATATTGGTTTTGTTGAAATTGAATACCAGATGCTTAAAAGAGGGAGGCTTTTCGTTTGCTAATTTATCATTGTTGCGATCTTTAATTTCCATAATGGCAGTATCAACTTTATAGATAAACTTGGTATTTTTAAGGACAAACCACATGCTGTTTTAAACCTACCTTGTGAGGTGTATTACTTTTTCATGTGATTCAAATCGTATTCTCATTGAAATAAAGTTAACTCTTTTTACTCATCTTTGACCTCTTCACGACTTTTTGGAGACAGCCATTGCAAGTCCTTTGCAGTCCTCGGTTATTTTCTTGTACGAGCTTTGATTTTGAGATTATACTTCTGCTATGTATAGCTGTTTCCTCTCATATTTTTGGTCGCCCTGTTGCTTCACAACAATTTTTTGTTAGCAGATGTTGTATTTTGGTTGTATTTCATTTTTGTAAACCTGCAACTTGTAAGAATTGTATTACTGGTATGACAGTATTGAGATGCTAGAAAATCTAGTTTTGGGATGTGATTATTGGTCTGTTATTACTAAATCACCATGTTTGGAGATAAGGTGATCATATTTTGTCATGGTAATGGACCATTTTTTAAAAGGACTGGCCCTGTTATATGTCAGGGAATTAGATATATTATGAATGCCCATAAAGGTGACAGGTGTTAACAGCTGTGTTTTCTCTGGAGTTTGATAATCATCCAAGTCTTTAACTTCGCTTCTGTGCATTTATGTTTTAGACGTTTTGAAATTAGTTCAGTAGCTGTTTTCTACAATTTAGATAAGCCTTTGCTGAATATATGTGTATATATTATGTATATATATTGCAAACTACACAAGCCAACATTCTCCTATGTTTATTAAAATTATATAGGTTTTGAAAAAATAAACATCTCGTATTAAGGTTTAGAATAATTTTTTTGAGCTTCAAATTTGAACAGGAATTATTCGATAATATGATGTTTATTTTTTGAAGAATCTATATACATATGATATAATTCTGATCAAGATAATATCGAAACGTTAAAATGATGGTGTATTTTTGAGTTATATATAATTTTACACACTGTTATATATAATGTATATATTATATATATAGTTATATATAATTTTACACACTGTTATTGAGAATTGGCTTGTTGAGTTATTATGTTATATATATACAATATTACAAATATCTGACACTGATGAAGGCTTAAGCCGAAAAAATTAATGAATTTCCCCTTACCCACCTTTGGGTTTCGTCTCGTAATAACAAGGACATTGAATGTCCTTCACCAAACCTTTGTGCCGTGTGTATGAGATGAAAGCTGGTAGTGGGTAAGGGGAAATTCATTAATTTTTTCTGTGTATGTATAAACTTCAACAAATAAACACTTTAAATATGTCTTCACAAAACTGTACGAGCATGCTTGGACCTTTTATACAATTGCACAAGTTATAAGCTTAGAAGATTAATACATAAAAGGACAGATGTTACAGGAATTTTGATATGTTGTTTAAACATATAAAGACATGCCTGACTATTTTAATGATACACAATTACAAGTTTTTCCAAAATGTTAACCAGTTACATCCAGCTCTCAAGTTTACAGTTGAAATTACAGATTGAAAATCTGTGTTTCTCTGCTGGCAATCCAAGAATTGTTTTCACGACTAGGAAGATCTTGCCATCCATGGACAAGGACTGTGTACCTACCACACAAAAATGCTTAGTAGTATATGACTTTCTATGCCGATGTGAAGAACCTGCCAAAATTTCTGACGTGATTTCCACTTGATAAGGGCACAAATACAGTTGGGTTTGTCTTTGGGTTTCTGCAGCCAAATTTGTAAAACCTGTCTCCTTATCATTTCCTCCAACGATAAGGAAGCAGAATGCGCTACATTTGAGTGGCGTGAATACCAATGCTTTTGAAACAAATGGATTTGCCTGCCACACATAC
>JANTCA010013512.1:0-26323 GCA_024741275.1 Chironex yamaguchii | reverse complement strand
ATGAAAGGACGATCTAGCTGTGCCAATTATCCGAAAATTCTCGTCTTTATACATTTTGGCGCATTCTGAATTTTCTAGTAAATGTTTGCCTATGGCAGAATGGCATGTTTTGGCAGTCATTTTTGCTTTGCAAGCACGAGATGGCTGTTCTCTAGGAGGAATTGATGCTTGGTGTACAGTGGCTGGAACAAGTTTTCACACGATTCTTTTTTGTTTTCACGACTAGGAAGATCTTGCCATCCATTCACAAGGATTGTGTACCTACTACTATATAAATGTTTGTGCCGATCTGACCCTCGGTATGTAGGTCGCACTTCTTAAAGATTGCCAAGATTGGGTGACAGGATCAAGCATGTCTGTCTGCATTAAAACAAGAAAACTAGTACTCTGTAGGCAGAAAGAGTTCTTTTTTCACCTGGACTCTTCCAATGTTTTGTTTCTTCATTTTCTCTTTCTTTGTTTCCTTTCTTGGCTAGTTTTGCTACATGTTTCGTATAAATAGGTTGCCAAATACATGTACTTTCCTTTCTGACGTTTCATACTCTGAAAGTGTCATGCGAATAAGGCTTTAAGTATGTTCTTAGCGCAATGTCGCAAATTTTCATGGCGATTTTCAAGTTTTGCACAACAAAAATATTGCTCAAAATCACTTCCTCTGCCTGATGTGTAAAGCAGGACGAGAGAAGATCTAAAATTAAGACAGGGCTCACCGGAAACGCTCTTTCCCCAGACAGACCACAATGGTACACTCCGTGACCAAAAATATATTTAAGGACTAAGGATGCTCTGGTGTCGCAGATAAACAAGTGGAAGCTCGCACAATGGCGAGCGACTTGTTCTGTATGAGGCCACTCGGCCTGGCAGAATGACTACTTCTAAGAGACATTTGTTTGTCTTTGACCGTATTTTCAATCAAAATCGCTACCACCAAAGCGATAACAACCGACAAGTCCATTTCTTATGAGACCAAATGTACACCATTTGAGATCTTCCCTTTTGTCGATGGCATGTTGGTACAATCTTGTGTCTATCCTTTTAAAAGCAAATTGCAATCCCATTTTCATAGATATGCCAGATTTCTACAATTTGACGATCTTGTTCTTGCATATTCGTTGTCAGTGCCTATAAAAATGTATCACGAGTTGTGTATATGTATTGATGCTTTGGTTGGCTCCGTGGTATCAGATGTTTCCTCGTTACAGATGTTTTGATAGTCATTGCGCTTGTGCAATTCTTGCTTGTGTCAGACAGATTGCCTTACACGTAGCACTCGGGCATACACGTACTATGATGATATGACTAAATATTGTAGGTTTAAAACTTTCACCTCCTCACATTTCACCATCGCTGTGCGTTCTTCCTTAAGTACATGGACATTTTATGCACATTTTCTAACACCTTTTTGCGAGCTCCGTAGAGAATGTGTCAGACAATAAGAAATCCTGTCGATATTTGTCACCTTTTAACAGATCCTTAGCGACTTTGATATGACTTAAAAGTTGCTTTGTGTCCACGTTTACAGCCCTTTATCTCACCACTTTCAGCTTATTCTCATTTTGAGATTTATTGGAAGATGTCTTTCTTATTTTGGATTACCAGCACGTCTTTCCCACACTACACTTCTTGAAAGCTCCGATCGACAGTTTTTAAAGAAATTTTTACAATGCCCACAAGTTCACCCTAATAATTTGTTGCATTGAGCTCAAAAATATGCTTCAAAGCCGTTTCCGTATGAATCATTAGAGAGAAAAGTATTGATATATGGCAACCTTTTTTATGAAATGTGAATCGAAACTAGCTAATCGTAAACAATGCAAATAAGACAGATAAGAAAGATTTTCAGGTTTTATGCAACAGAAAGATTGTTCAAGTCAGCAAAAGAGATATATCAGTTCCAACACCTGCTTCTTCTCAGTCACCTGCTTGTTTTAAGTCAATCTGCCACTCACTCCTCACACCTACAAATCCTTTTTAATAATTAAAAATTACAGAAACGTGGTCGCAACTTACCCCATTCATAACAATCACTGGACATATAGGCTACTTCAAATCTATTTATGCGATTGCGGCTCTTCTGAAGTTGTATTCCTTGCCAAAAAGGAGCTGTCCTCTTAAAAAACAATGTCAGTTTACAATGTCACTTAACTGGGCAATTTTGTACTTTGTCTAAAGAGTTTAAATGGATTTGTTTTAGTTGCGTTTTGAATAATTTATGACCTCTTTCAACAGAAAAGTCTACCTTTTGTCGATGACTAATTTTGCATAAGATAAACTTTAATCTACTTTCCTCAACGTTCTTGTTATGTCGTGTTTTGTTTGTTTTTATTGATGCTTTTGAAAATCCTAAACCGTGCATTCAAATCTGCTAGAGACAGTGATTACTGTCGTTACACTTGTCCCTTTGTTTGAATACAAAGCAGCTGGATTAGTTTAATCCGTCTTAAGATATCGCCTTTGATGTGTAGTCGATTAGGAATGAAAACCGGAAAGGCGTCGAGGAGTTTTGCCAATAACTGCACTTTGTATTGTTGATTGCTGGTGATTCTTTACAAATAAACTACAATCTATGTCTATTTACACCGTGTACATTGTACCATGTATTTGAATTGTTGTTTGCAGTGAAAGTCTGAAGTTTAGTAAAGGCCCATCTATGCCTGTATACTAAATTTTTGCGAAGATATTTGTTGAATATGAATCAAGACAACTGATATATTACGTAATGAATGTTGCATTTAAAGATCAAGATGCGAGATGACAGTGAAAAAAAGCAACATAATTATTTTGCAGTTAAGCAAGTACTAGAGTGCATTTTGTGTGTAAACAAACGGAAAATAGGTCGAACAAAAGTTCAGGACCGGAACTAAATAGGCCAGAATTTTCAACTACGATGTGTTTCTGGCAATTTTTAATAAGAAATGGTGTTTAAAGAAAAAATATATTTGACACCTTTTGGAACATTTATGGAACCCTTGCTTGCAGCCTTTGCAAAAGGAAATGTGATAGTTCAATTTTTGAGAATAGATTAAGATACACACAACAGCATTTAACGTTTAGGTGTGTTAGAGAAATGTCTATGGTATTCCTCAAATGTGAATTTGCAACGTGGACTGTCAGGTCATGTACTTATGAGACTTGCTACTGGTACCATGTAAACCATTACGACCCGTTCCATAATCTAGTTGTCCGAGACTGGACGGGCTAGGCTACTTGTATAATTTCCTACTATTGTTAAGAGGCTTTTGGAGTGAAGTAAACAAACATCTGGTCTTAATAACACTCTTGCAGGAGATATTTATTGATGAACATTTAGCCCTATTACTCCAACTTGTGTCTGCTAAGCCCGCAACATAATTTCGTTCACTTGATCTACTTACTACGTTTTACTTCAGTACATTTGCTGGTATATAACCTGCATACATTCCATTTGCCTAGAAACAAAGGCTCTTTACCAAGTGAACAACAGAACCAAGCATGTTGATGGCAAATTGTATAGACTATACTAGATTCCTGTAGTGTTCATTCGCTGCATTGTTCTTCCAACAAGAAAAATCACCGTCTTCTATTCGAATATGATTGTTCGTCTACAAGGCAAGAAGGAACAAAGCACCGACACTGTTGTAGCCACATCACTTATGGATGTGGAAGAAAGCTGTCGGTGATCCTTTACAATTTCGAATTTTCGACTTGAAATGTCAGGTCAGGACTTGTGTGTTGACGAGACCTGCTACTAGCACCATGTAAACCAGTACAACATGTTCCATGGTCTAGGGATCAGTGAATAAACGGGTCCCGTTACGTAAACTCCTGCGAGTGGAGGGTATTCAACCACCCTGGAAGACTAAAGAGCACTAAAGATAAGAAAGCATTGAAACTCAACGTAACACCCAATTATTTGACCAGGAGAGAAAGTTGCCATTGAGCCAGTCATCTTTCACCGCAGAATTGGAAAAGGCGAAGAATTGGTATTTATTTTTTACACGACGCAATATTTTCCATACACAATAAGATCTACTTTTGTGCTAGAAGCATTGAATAGCTCTGGCAAGACATGCAAATATAGTAAATACCTTTATTCATTATTTAATCACGGCGGATAAAGTTAAGCAATAGTGGTCATGAAACTGCTGTATTAACTCCTGCTTAACTGCAAAAAGGGGGCAATATTTTCGGCCGTCCAAAGTATGCGTATCTTTGCTGCTTTTTAAATTAACCAAGTAGTAGTCCAGAATAAACGTACCCCCCGCCATTTTTGTTTAGGAAGAGTGATGCAACTCCTAACTTTCAATTATCATTAAGCAATTCCTCTTCCGAGATACGAATGCTGATCAGACTCCTAGTTTCAGATAACCAATTGTTTTGCAGCTTAACTAACATACAACTAGAAGAAAAGGAGGACTCATTAGCTTTAGTTAGCAACCTGGCATTTATTCTAAAGTCGGTTATACATATCAACTGAAATTGTGTTAAAAGCAGAAAGATTCTGTCTGTCGCCCATCCAAGTACTCCTTCTTTGCTTATTTGTCAGGTGCAAAGAGTATACCTTAATCGTTATTTTTTAACTAGAAGATCGGATTCGGTTGCTTGTCCTCGCAGTGATGCATAATCACTTAGTAATTCCATGAGTCCTATCTTTCTTTGACTGTGATTATTTCGGTAGGACACTGGATTCAATAACCGACTGATTGCCTCATTTCTAATACTAGTTAAGAGCTCATAAGACTTTGGGAACGCTTAGAGAGACAAGTCTGTCTACAGCTAGATAATATTGCGGTATTTGTAGTAAATATGCCTGCATAAACTGTTGGAAAATCGTGAGGCTACATCGTTCTTGTACATTAAGATTGACCATCTATATTAAAATGGAAAGGTATTCCCTTCTCTGTTTGATGAATTTATACTATTTGGAAGTCATTTTGTGACTTTTCATGCTAAGAAAACATTGTAAACCAAATGTTTGCTTTAACTTAGTTGAAGGGCTATCCGATAACTTCAGTAACAAAAGAATATTTGCTCATATTATTTATCAGAGGTCTAAAATGTGTTGTATCTTTAAGGAAACTGTGAGAGGAAGTCCCTGAGCTTCTAATAAAGATGATAGACAAGTACTCTGGAGCTATCCACGTAGGGATTTGTAGGCCACCATAGGCGCCGTCTACTTGTTGGCTTGGGGGCTCGAGCCAACCCTAAGAAATGCCATGGGAAGGCTCAGCCCTGCCCCCTGAAAAAAATTTCCAAGTAAGCCGTCGTTATTGTTTTCTAACTGTCTATATTTAGTTGGTACATTTTCATCAATTGTTGAGTATTAGGAAATCTGGATACGATCAATTGTGTATGAGGCCTATAATAATTTTGGCTAGTGTTTGCTTTATTGTCTTTAATTAAATTTTTATATATATAGACACATACCAGAATCGTCAGCGTATATGGACACGGCAGTAGCGCAAGTTGTAAGAAGGGCATCATTGATAGAAATAGGGAAGAATAAGGGACCAAGACATGACTCATGTCGCTAAAGCTTAATTATCTCTTTACGCTGCATCACCATCATTAACCCTACAGAATTGTATACAGTTGGTTATACACCATAAAGGGTAAGCGGTTTGCAGAGAATTTTACATTTGGCATTACCAAATGCAAACTGTCCCTACAAGTTAACCGAGATTAAAACCACCAAACCTGTCATTATTAAGCAAGCACATTACTGGTGAATGAAGGTGTAAAATTTTGGCATTACATGTACAAACTTGACAACCTAGTCATTAGAAACTTGACAGTTTATATTTATATGTTGATACAAATTGTTCTTGCAAATTATCTTTCAAACAGTCTTGGGATGACTGGAGAGACTAGGTTGATAGTTATATTTATTTGACATTTTCGAAAGATTACATTTTTCAGTTTTGAAAATGTGTTTCGACTAAACTCTTGTCGTCTTCAGTTTACGAGCAATTTCAAATGTGTACCTTAAATTCAAAGCAATAAAACCAAAACATTTTGACACCTACACAGATTTATTATCCTAACGACAATAACACATGTGTATCCTGTTAGCCAAATGTTTACGAACCCGAGTTTAAAAAATGTCTGTAAGTTTCATCGACATAGGAGGAGTGACAGGAATATTATTAGTCTATGAAAATGGATACAATTTCCGCTATTTTCTTTGTGCGATGTGTTTTAGTGGATGTGTTAAACAAGAAAGTAAAGTAATTTCCAATTAATGGTGGGCTGAACAGACCTCAAAAATCGCGAAAATCTGTTATGAATACCAAAGCCCTTTGCTGTTTTTACTTTTATCTTTTAGACTAAAAAGAAATTTTGCCCTATCTTATCAATTTGGTGCTCACTAAGAAAAGAGGATTAGGAGTTAACCAATGTAATCGACAGCAACTATTTACCTTAAGCAAAAGACTATTCAACTAGAAATGTCATTCTTGCTTGCAGTCTGGAAATCGGCCAAAGTTACTAGGTTTTGATATTTTTTTGCTAACTTCGAACGATTGCTTTCTGTTTTTTCAACATACTTACCTTTCAGAACACTGTCATGTTAAAACTGCCTCTTCAGTTTAATATTTGAAGTGTTCACTTTATTGTGGACGTGTCTGTACGTGAATTATCTTTTGTCAGCATATTTTGAAGCTGTCGTCTAGGTCCTTATTAATACAGGGAAGCATTTCTCTGAAACAGGCATTTCAGCTATAGGGGCATGTTTGTCGGTTATTAGAGGACATAATTTTGAAGAGTTATAGATAAGAGCACTAATATATTAGTTTCAGCAGCATCTAAAAAGCTTACCTCCTCAGTAAACATTATATTTTGAGAGTTTTCATTGTCTTATAGCCTACTACCACTGTAACCAAATATGGGGCTCTTAAAGAGACATGGCATACTTCTGACTTTAAAATGTTTTCTGAACATTTTGTAGGAATATGGTCAATGATTACGGGAGTATTAAGTGTAATCTTTGTTTGCTCCTTAAAACGCCGTTTAAAAGTAAGAGCTCATTACACTGGTACTTGTTATCATTAACCATAAGCTGATCACCTTTTAGTTTTCAAGATCACAATTTGTGTTCTTGAATAAATACTTATTTTCCTTCTATCGATTACATCCTTTCATGTTATTCTTCACTCCAAACGAGTGGTTATTATACCAGTGTGAAATAAAATCAGTCAAACTCTTAACGATGACAGGAAAGTAATAAATTATCTTGCGTCTGATGAGATTTTAACAGCATCTTGTATGGTGCTGTTAAGGACATGTGGATACACTACGATCTCCACGAGGTTGTATATTTGCAACTGTAAACCTGATTATCAAATATTCGTTGTTATTGTGCAGATCAGGGGCGGATCCAGAAATTTTTTGAATGGGTGCAACATGTGGACCAGCCGCAGTGGGCGATGTCGGGAAGAGGGAGACAGGAAGGACATAAACATCCCCCACTTTTTCTCCTGATGGTCGAAAAATAACTAGAAAAAATTATATAGGGGATTAAATATACAATTATTCTTAAAATATATATGTTGTTTACGTTTTGAATGCCTTGAAAACCAGTATGAAATAAAAAATAACTTCCCTGTTAAGCCAAAATGAAATACCTAAATATGAGATATCATGATTCGCTAGATATATGCAAGAATTTGTAGTACAAAGGGAGCTGTGATCTCAATTCAAATAAAATCGGAATGTTTTTAGTAAAATGTTGTTCTTAGCTGATTTTTCATCTTCATTAGGGACATTTGCTGACATAATAATTTTAACACAGTATGGATTTTGAGAAAATTCTTTGCACAAATTACTATCACAGTCATAAACGGGGTCTAAAAATTTCGCAATAACGACCTTTGAGTTGCACCCATTCGAAAGGTGCAGCCTCTGTGCTTCTTTTGTCTTCATGAGGCTGCTGACTGCAAAAGAGATTGGGGACCGGGGCATCCATGTTGCCAATTGTAGCAAGACAATTGAGCTGTCACTGAAATTTATTGATTCCGGTGCAAACCTTGAATGTATTGAGCAATAAATCGATCGTAGGTTTGGGTTATTGTTGTATGGCTCCTCCATAATTAGTTTTAGTTCAAATTCTGATGCCAAGGATGAGACCTGAGTGCATACTTTACAGAACGGAAATACGTCTTATCTCTGTCCCGTCGAGTAAAGTCTGCACGCAGGATAAGAATTTTAGACATTTCTATGAACAATGTTCAGAGTATTTTTCGGCCAATAATACTATCGATAAAAATATAGGAAGTTAGATTCCCTGAACAGAAAGCTTGCAATCCTCCATGCATTTAGTATTTTGAAATTTGAATGAGTGCATCTGCACTGGTTGCACCCCTCTGGATCCGCCCCTGGTGCAGATTTAGTTTTTTCAAAAGGTTCTTGGTATTGGAAATAATCACGGTTTTTCATAAAAGAAACAGTTTACTTGGAACCAATTATGTATAATAAAGCAGCTTTGAGTTAAGAACTGAATATATTTAAAAAATGTTAGAAAAGCAAATGGTGAGGTTTCGTAGCCACTCAACGAAAAAGATCCTCGAAATTTGTTGAAGAGTTAAATTCTATTTAAGGAGGGAGTCAAAGCACACTCACAAAGTGGTGTGCTACGTCATCTTGGATGCATGAGATTAAAGGCTGTGACGAATTTGGCTTCTTCTCTTTAGATTTTTCATTTCCAATATACTTCAGTAAACGTATTTTTCAAATTAAATGGATCTCAGCAAAACACTCAAAATTACAGTAAACTGAAATAATTTGAATCTGAGTGATCGAAAAAACTTCCATTCTCTCATTCTTAAAGCACTTTATCATTGACTGACTGACTGACTAACGACACTGCCGTGATTTACATGGCTGTTGATAATCCGACAAGAAACTAAAAGGAAAGACAGATCAACTTAGCACTGCACTCTCTTCTGTTGTGAGTAAATGTGAATAAGCCAGAAATTGGGTCTCTGTGAGTTTTGTCTTGATACGCCTCATATGACGCCATATTTTTTGACGTGGCAGTTTTAATAGGAAGCTACACGCTTTTCATAAAGAACGTAGCTTAAGACGTAGTTTCTAAACGTCCTTATTTTTTGACCTCTATTGATCAAATTGTAATTTCAAAAGTTCCTTAATAGGTCCTTAATTCTAACTGAACAAACTTTGCATGTTTTGATTACAGACGTGATAAATCTCAATGTGTTTGTGAGAAGGATCTAGGATTGCAGCTGCGACTCCATTAGGTCCATTTTTGTGAAAAGCAGAATGAAATTGTACTTCTAAAAGCACAGAGAAAAACTGGTGTTCAAATGAGGCAATGGATTTTATGTAAAAAATGTGTGAACATTTAGAACAAGGGAAGGCTTATTCAGAACAACTTGTTTTAATCAAGTTCGAAACAAGACTAAATAATTGTTCCAAAGCACATCGAATATAATCACAGGCGATAACCAACAGCGATTTATCTCTTCACATACAGTCAACAAAGCCATGACTAAAAGTGGAGGTAATAATGCTCCCCAGCTCCCGGCTCCGTCGCTCTTAGACGATTATGAGGCATTATACGTGAAGATGTTATCTTTAAAATTACCTTCAACACTTACTGAAGAATTCGTTTAGTTAATCCGTTTGCACCAGATAAGGCGAATAGTTCGTAGTGACGCAATTCGAATGAAATCGTGACCATCTAAATTGACCTAAGAGAAACAATGTACTGGTAGCTGAGTTGGCAGGACATCTGCCGGGTAAGAAGAAGGTTGCTGGCTCATCCCACGCCCTGAACGCACGATTTGTTTCTCAAAAAACCCCAGCACATTCAATGCAACCATAAGATCACAAGTAGAGTAGAGTACTTCAATGTAATATGTGCGTCTATCATTTTTACTTTAGATTTGATAATAACACGAGCCCTTTTATTATCATTTTATTAAAATGCAACATCAGATGTTAAGAAGGGTGTTTCTCCAAACTAAAGGGTTTTTTTCTCCAGAGCTGGAGAGAGACGTTTTCCTAAGCCCAAAAGGGCGTGATTAGGACAATTTTTACGGCGGCATTTGCGCACAGACCCCCCCCTTTTCGTTCTAACCCCCCACCTGGCGGTGGGCCTACCGCTGAACTTCGTGTTTTTAATTTGTCAATTTTTCTATGCAGTATTTGCTTTAGCAAGATAGTCTTAACAAAGATTTGGCATTTTGTTTTCATGTTCTTTTAAAACGTAAAACAAAGCATATGAATGCACATTGTCTGCTTCTAATTGCAAAACATAACATGAACAAAAAGGCTTTTCAAGTTAGCGAAACTTGACCATAGGATTTGAAATATGATAGTGTATGTAACATTATGCATATAAAAGAGATACTGTATAGTCGTTATTCTGTCTTCACTAGAGGTGAACTCTGTGCTTACATAAAACATGTCGTACAATATTTTTCAATCCTTCTTAGTATTTCATGAAGTATTAGGCCAGCAGACAAATGATGAATGTTTCTTACCAACGTCCAATTTGTTTCATTTGTTTTTTCACCATGAATTTTATACCTATGTTACTGATGTACGTATGATTACCTTCTATGTAACAAGAGAGCTTAAGGACTTTTCTTTTCAAAATACATTTAACTAGAACATGGTCAGTGCTAAGTTCCAGTTGCCCTTGTTAGACGATGTAATGTTGTATTTGAAAGGCAATGTTGAGCTAATGTTCATAAATCTGTAGCCGATAATCTGGATTAGTAAGTTAATCGTTGTTCGCTTGCTTAAGGCTTCGAGCACCATCCCTTGCCTCATTTGCTGATATATTCTGATGAATCCATCCCCTTTCTCCATTCCATGCACCATTTTCTCGAAAACAGGCCATTTCCTATTGCACGAATCAAGTAGCTGCTGAATTTTTATTTCCACCCAGATATAAATGAGCAAAAGGACCTTATTATCCTGCAAAAGAGGACTTCTGTCAACATTTGCGATCCTCGTGTATATAACTTGTTAATTGCACAAAATAAACTTCAGCGACTCTAAAGATAACGTTTCAAAAGTGAAGGCTTCATGCGACGAGCATTGGATGCAAGGATGAGTTTGGAGCGGCTACGGAATGGCGTATAGCAACTAAAGGTGGCAGGACTTTGAACTATTTATAAAGAGGGCATGATTTTATGTTCAGATTACACATTTCCTGTACTCTTCTCTATAATCTGTTAGCACATTCGTACACGTTACTTGCTTGGTGTCATCAAGACGGACCAGATTTGCTACATATTCGCGACATATCCCTATTCAAAAGGGAACGGGTTTTCAGCATCTCAAATTTCCTACCTCACAAGGTAAACAAATGTTTAATTCAATTCACTTCGTAAATAAATGTCTATAAACTGAGTCTCAGGCTTGTTTGGTCTGTGTTTGGGAAGATATAATTATGAAGAATACGATTGCCAATTTTATAGACTGGTTTCTCTTTTTATAACAGAAATTGTAATTTGGTTGATGATTTGAAGTTTTCTCTGTAAAAAATTCCAGGTTATTTCTTGAATACTTTGAATGCCCTGATGCTACAACATTGCCAGGCATGCCATGAAAAACTGGCTTGGAAGTGGATCAGACACAGTCGACAGGAATACGGAAGACCCTGCAGCTCAATGAGGCTATTTTGAATCACTTTTGAGCAACTTATGTGTGGAAAAATGAAAACGAAGGATGAAGCCGTGTGAAGTTTGAATTGTCATAATCAACTTACAGACAATGCCCTTAACAAGACTGCTCGGTAGCTTATTATGAGCTAGCTCTGAGCTAGCAGAGTTCCATCAAATCTTCGGTTATTTCTAAATTGTTTTCCATTTTTTCTTTGTCACTTCGTATTTCTGCATCTCTGTTGGCTAACTGTCTTGCTGTTCATATTATCTTTTTCTTGATCAGTTTTACTTATATTTTTACCTTCCTTATCGAACATATCAGTATGCTTAACCACACTGCTTACACTTTATTACTTCTAGTTAGATTAGTTAGATTCCTTACGCAGAACAAACACAAAGAAATACTTTACAGAGAATACAAAATAAACCCCGCAAATGCATATAAATGAAGTGTCGAGATTTGAAAGGGTCCAGTTATGACTGATGAAAATACAATCCTTCAATTCAAGGAAAAGACGTCGGAATTGATTCGACATCTTCAATCTTATAAAGCAACCACTTCACTTTTTGTGTTGATTTAGCAGCCATTTGTGCATTTCACCATTGATTGAAAGATGGGGAGATGGTACTTTATTGAAAGGATAAGAAATCTTAAACTTTTTCCTCAGTCAATTCAGTGAAGAGATAGCAACAATCAACGTCTATTTGAGAGAATGCTCTTTCATCTTAGGTGGAACTGATTGAAATTGTATTTAAATTCTTCAGATAAGAAAGTGATCAATGATCCTTGCAACTAACCTTGGCTGTTGGAAAGAATCAGTCGTTGTATTGAAAACAAAGCTCCTTACATATGACGTGATCATTTAATTGATCCTTGAATCATAGTGAACTGTCTCTATCAGTTTATTTGGTAGTTTTACGTCCCTCTGGCTGTTTTAACTTTGATGTCTTTTTAGTTACACTTTGAGAATTGTTGATTATTGATTGTATGATCTGACTCTTGTCAAAAGATGCTCAAAATCTTCTTATTGTATACGCCGACAGAAGTGCTCCTTAAAACATTTGGTCTTTGGCCAACGTTTTGTAAAACTGTTTTAATCCTTTCCAGTTCCATGATATTTCATTTAGTATCATTGTTTGCCTCAGATATATTTTAGCTGTTTTGGAGTAAAAGCAATTCAGTAAGGCTGCTTTCAAAAGCACCACGTCAGAAATCTAGGTTGAATATCTGTTTTCTGATTTCGTTATGTACTTACAGAATTCTATCCTGCAATAAAACCTTAAAATAAATTCTTAAAGCTTTCACTGCAAGGTAACAGAAGGCCACCCTGCACTTTGATTTTTTTCTCTTATCTCTAGAAGGAGATATCAATATTTCATGGAATCGACTTTGCCTCGCGAAGTATGAATCAACAGAATGCAGCTCTCCAAAATGTCACAAAATGCAATGGGAGCTATTTAAATCAATCAATCAATCAGTCAGTGCCGTCCTCGAAGCAAGGGCTGGCACTATTCACGACTAAAAATCGTTTACTGAATGATTTAATGATTAATAAAGCATCAAGAAGACACTGGCGTATAAAAGTTACATTTACTGTTGGCATATATGCGATGGAAAGAAACATGGCGTTACTGAAAATTTGGATATCTATTGCCACATAAATCTGATCAGACTTGAAATGTCTTGAAAATGCCCGGATCTGTTGCAAATCTAATGTTTTAAACGTTATATTATGTTGGTTTTTTCTGAAATTTCCAGAGACAACCTGACTAAATGACTAACTAGCCTCATGTATTTTTTCTTATTAACAAGAAGGCAAATTGCTGTCTTTGTTTATCAGAGTTTTCATGCTGCTATTTACGCCAACAAAATGAAAGTAGATAAGAGATTCCTAAGGAAATTGATCCTGGAAAAGCAAAGCACTTAGTATCAGCAGATTCAGTCTCAAGTGATAAAAAATTTCCAGCAGGTAGCAAAAAAATTTAAGGAAACTCGCCTTTTACTTCAAGCATATGATTATGATATGAAAGATATCGTAGGAATGAATTTAAATTCCGTATGGTTCCTGGCAATTTCGTATTTGTTTGCTGACAACTTTAATGGTGTTTGTTATTGGTTGAACTTATTACACGTTTCACTTTAATTCTCGCTAAAAATCACTTTATACAAACTTTAGCCTGTATAGCTTTTAGTGTCGAGGAAAGATTATAGTTAACTATATCAAATCTTACGTCACAGCAATCGATTACCTTTGATCGATAAGTGTTCATGTAGTTACTGTAAATATGCAATAACGGGATTTCCGTATTTATAACTGTTAGCCTTCAATAGATACTATTACAAAATAAGCAATTTCCACTTTAAATTTATGCGACACTGTCCACAAACAGTTTTTTGTTGTAAGAAATTGATTAGCGATAAGCCGAAATTGTGACCAAAAGAACAGTGTGTGGACGTTCACATTTCTACGTTCACAATTTTAGTGAAGATACATGAGTTACAAACTGTTTACATGGGAGTCATATTGGCGGAAAGGACTTCACATTTCGTCTATTCATCGTCAGTTATAGTATTCAACCCTGTCCGTCAAGTTGCCTCGTTTCGTAAAAACGAGGCAGATATGAAAATGTACCATTGTGTCAAGTGCAAATGAAAATAGCTGTAGAATGACGAAAGAAAGAATTGGTTTTATAATTTTTGCTTTTTACTTATGGTGTTACGGTTGCACTTAGCCAGATTGCAGGAGATGAATAAAACCGATTAACAACCCAGCTAACACGAAAAAGTTTAATAAAATAAAGATATACATTTACTAAAATTAAAATAACTGATTTTATCTAATTAAGTTCACTTAACAAAATGGAAAATTATTTAATTCTATACTTAAGAGTCCATATAATATAACGTGACCACAAAAGAGGATCGTCGGTTCAAGGAAAGATGCATCTCGAGCATGAAAGGCAGCTGAGAGAATACTGTCTTGCTTTACAGGACCAGAAGGCGGCTTACATGTTCCTTTTGCTGCAGAGTCCGTCCAGGAAGCTGCAGGCGGAATACAAGAGGTCGGGTGTCCGTCGTCTCCTGCTGCAACTCTGTTGGAATGGGAGTCGTTCTGGGCTTGAAAGCGCCCACCTTCTACGGCGTAGACCCTCCAGGGCAATAGGTCTTTAAATGGTCATATTTTGATTGATGTCTTAATGCCTATCCCACTCCAAACAAGGAAACGGCCAATGGCTGAGTTGCAAGAAACTGATTTTTACTGAGGACAAAACGGAACTAGAGAGTGTTCTGAGGAGCAAAACATACCCTCGGGGTAGGAAGGCAGATACATGACAATGGCAAAATTCCTCATGCTTGTAAGAAATCATCATGACCTGTTTTTACACAATTTCTCACCGCAACATAAAACATATGTGAAAGAAGCCATAATTCATATATTTTAAGTAGTGTAAAGGATTTTCAAGAAAACATCTATTTAGCTGTTAAAATTCTTCGGTTTTATTCCCAGTGCTCATTTTGAATCTCCGAGGCATTATTGATATGTGCCAGAATAGCTATTGTCCAGGGTTGGACGGGAGGCAAAGTTAGTTACTAACACAGCAGTAAATGTTCCAGGACCAAAACCTTAATGTTGTTGGTTACGCCCATTTCGGCAAAACAGATTTAGTTTTCATTTATCATCACTGTTCTTTGTGCAATTTTTAATTAATGCAAACAGTGTTTTACTAAGATAATGCATATCACCCTTAAGGGATATCCCTAAGCATTTTTATAGCAAAAAAACTTAACAACTGACAAAGTATGATTGGTCAATGTTGTTCAGCTGACAAATTTAAAGCATCGATTATTTGTTCCATGTCATCTTTAAAATTGCTGTTTTCTAGAAAACCTTTTGAAACTTCTGTGATTGCTTTCATTAAACATAGGCTACTTTGACAGTCATCTAAGAATGCCATGCTCAACTTACAAAATGAAAAGGTATCTTAATCTAGAGGATGAATGGGGCAGATTCGAAGTTCTACATTGTCATTTGTTTGATACCATTACCAAAAATTTCAGCTAATAATATATTAACATTATCTGAATTGCCCATCGCCTCCGCTATTGTCAAAATCTATATTGCAAAGGATTTCCATTTTTGTACATGCCCATTTCTAAAACCACCTTAATCTCGGTTATCTTCATGAAGAAGATCATAATTGTGAACTGTATCTATGAAAATCAATTGCAAATAATGCTTTTAGCAGATGGCTTAATATATGTTTGTTGCAGCAAACTCGTAGCACAGGTCTACTAGAAAATTTTTACACTACATAGAGACAATACCAACTGCAGTAAACTCGTTTGGAACTGAAACACAATGGAAAAGTTGACCGTATGCACAACAGGATGTGGACACAAATAGCAAAAACCGTGAACTGTTGGCATCTATTGAAAACGTTTTGAATTCTGAGACACTGTACTGATAAATGAATGTTTACATATTCTGCTAAGAAGTGTAACGTTTTGCACGAATGTGACTTGTGAGGTTAAAAGTTTGCATTCAGTTCATTCATTCATTTTAAAATTCCACTACATAGAAAATGCCATTAATAATTACAACATTACAAAGTAACAAATTACATTAAGAGATACAAACTAACAAAATAACAAAATTTATAAGGAAATTTGTATGCAGGGAATTTCTTAAAGAAGGAGCTCTCTCAATAGGTAAAGAGGGAGCACCCCCTTGGCTAAAAAAAAAATTTTGGAGTTTGATTGATGTTAAATAAAGATTCCATCAATTCAACTATTTTATTTTTTGTGTGAGACTGCTAGTGTTGGCTGGTTGTGTAATGAAGCTTAAGTTGATGCAGAAAACTCGTTATTGTTGTAGCTTGTTTTATAACAAGTGAAATGCTGTTCCAAGATTTTGCACTTGCTTATCTTATGGATTTCAAACCATATTGCACTGTGTCTTTGCGCGTGAGAAGAATGTCACCTTTACGTGCCTACCTGATATCATATTGATGTACTTGCGAAAGCACATAAAAAACTCATGAAAACAAGATTGAGAGAACTTATTAATAGATTCATAAACAAATGTCAACAGTTTGATGTCAAAAAGGTCCTTCAGCTTGAGAAGTCGGAGAGTGAGAAATATAGGAGCAGATGGTGCAGAAGGATTTTGAAAAGCAATAGCTCGTACAACTTTCTTTTGAAGGATGAATATTGGTTTGATACATACTGTTCACTATAGCTAAGATAAGAACGAAACCAGGTGAATGTTATTCCTCTAATTCCATAATGTTCAAGTTTGTTGAGAAGTATTTCATGGTTAACAGTATCAAAAGCCTTTTGTAAATCAAGGAAAATACCACATCCAAACCTTTTATTATCTAAAGTGCTTTTTATCGTTTCTGTTAAACTAATCAGTGGATGATTTATGACATGAGAAGTACGGAAACCAAATTGTGAATTATACAGGATGTTATGTAATTCCAAGAAAACGTAAAGACGCTTGTACATTACTTTCTCTATAATTTTACTAAACACAGACAAAAGCGAAATTGGTCTGTAATTGGAAGCAGTTAGAAAACATCCCTTTTTGAACAAAGGAATGACTTTTGCTAGCTGCAATTTATCCGGAAAGGTGCCAGACTGGAATGACTCATTGATGAAGATATCTGACAATGGAGAACATATATGCGGGGATAGACTTTTTAGTACTTTTGTTGGAATACTATTAGGACCTAAAGATTTTCCACTTTTTAGCAAACTTACAATGTCAGGTATTTCCATAGGGATAACCGGAGTCATAAAAAATGAATGCTTATTCTTTGTACCAAGATGGTCCATAAAAGATTTGTCCTCGGTATACCCTTTGTAACAGTTCCAGATACATTTAGAAAAAAGTCATTGAAGGTGTTAGTTATCACTGCTGGATCAGTTGTTAAATTTTCATTAACATCATTGAGTTTACTGATAACGTTCACTTTTGAGTTCTTATTGCTAATGATTGATTTTAGACCTGATTACAGAAGTTTCATATTACTACCATTTGTATGGAAGAAATTATGGAAATAGTTAGCTTTACTTTCTTTCAATAACACAACAACACGACTTCTAAATTTCTTATACAAAACCTTTGTTGCATTATCATTCTGTTTCTTAGGTTTATTGAATACGTTATCTATTATGAGCATCATTTTTCTAATTTTATTATTCATCAATGGCTTGTCCCTAAACTTAATATCCTTCTTTGTCAGATTTTTCAAAGGTGCATGGTTACTGGCTAGGTCATTCAGAATAGCTAAAAATCTGCTAAATTTGTCATTTACATCTAAGGTGCCATCATTTAGATATTCTAAACCCAGAAACAAAACCTTTCTGATTGAATGTAGCATAGTCATTTGGTAATGTGATAGAGGCCTTGCTGTGATACCAGCTTTTTTGACAATCAAGAATTGAGGAAAATGATCTGAAATTTGTGTTAATGTATTACCACTTATGGTGTCGAAATTGTAGGCATTTGAGAAAACATTATCAATAATAGTTGCAAATTGATAAAAAACCCTTGTGGGATGAGCAAGGAAGAAAGTGCTGAGAGAAAAAAGACTGACAAAGTTTCCAGTAGAAATATGAGATTCATAATTAAGTAAGTCAATGTTAAAGTCACTCATAATACAGACTTGTTTATCTGTCACAGAAGAATTACATAGCAGGTCCTGCTTATAATCTGTAAATATTTCAGAATCATAGCTGGGGTGACGATATGCACAACAAATTAAGATATCTTTATCCTTAGTATTTTCAATTTCTACCCAGACTGTTTCTTAGCAGTCAGTGCTAGCATTCAAATCAGGCCTTAGGACCGGCCCAAGACCTGTTTTGATATATAGACCAACACCACCATTTTGACCCTTAGACCTGGTAGAAAAAAAGCTCTAACCAGAAATATTTACATTAGTACCTACAGGATTATTGATAGAATCCCTAGTTTCTAAAACACCAACAACGTCAAACTTGACATTTAGATTAACCAGTAATGAGTGAAGTTTATCAAAGCGACAAGAAAGACTCCTTATGCTAATATGTAATAAAGAAAAATCTTTGTGAGAGCTGTTGGAACTGGAGAGATCCTGAATAGTATGATAATTAGTGTTAATGGCATAAGGCAAATGCGCGTCAACATTGTAATCCTGCAGGTTTGGCAGGTTTGTAAGATTCGAGGTGACTTTAAAGGATCGCACTGAGTCTACAAGCGAAGGAACATCAAAGTAAAAAAGATTAGATAATACCTCAGTGTCAACAGTACCAAAAGGAAACATCGAAATGCGATCATCTAAAATGCAGTTTTTACAGAACCATAGAATACCATTGGATTGATCATTCATTAACTTCTTATATTCCAAAATAGAGATGTCATTGCATTTAAAATGCACTTTAGAATTGCATTTATAGCAAAGAAGATTCTTTTGGTTGACATTCACATTTTTACAGCAAATGCCACATAGTATTTTGGGGGATTTCATTTCTTTTCAGGAGAAACCTGGTATAGAATGAAGATGAACAAATTTTATTTCCTGAACTTCAGTAAAATAATAAAACACAAAAAGTGAGTCAAAATAAACACAATTGGTAGTTCATAGCAACCCCTGATCAGTTCGTGCATTCCGTTGATATTGATCTACATACATACATACATACATACATACAAACATACATACATACAGACAGACAGACATACATACATGCATACATACATAAGTTATTTGTTTTTAGCAGGTTATAAACTACGACAGCGGTGGCTGATGTGGGCCTGCTATCTAGTAGATCTACCTAACCTACTTTTACAAATCAATTAAAATTTTTATTTCTAGAGTTATGTAAAATGTAAAGAATGTAAAATGGAGTACAATATGAAAAGGTAAAAGTTTAAAACAATTAATAATAGATACAACCTTGCTGTTTGAATGTTATTACAGATGTTTCTTTCTGGAAACTTGATGTTTTTATGGCCGATTTCATTATCCTAATGTTCCTTTGAAAGTTTCTTGATTATGACTTGATATTAGAGACTCTGGCAACTGATTCCATAGATTTGGAGCACGAAACCAAGCTGACATCCTTCCTTGTTCTGTTGCTACTCGAGGCACAATAAATGAATTATTTCGCGTGTAGTGGCCACAGTTTTTGTCAAAGAGCTGTTTAAAGTCCTCCGGTCATCATGACATACTTTGTACATGATCATCAGCATTCGTCTCTTATAGATGTAATCTAGTATATTCCAATTCGCATTTAACAACGCTCCCTCGTTTGAAATGTTTTTTGGTAATTTGTGAATGCGTTTAGCAGCCCTAGCGTGAATTCTCTCAAGTTGTAACTTAAGCGCTTGAGAACATGTTCCCCAAACTGCTATTCCATACGTTACTGCAGCAATCACCGTTTTAAAATAGATCTCTTCCTGGGTGGCGATTGGCAGGTATGTCATTCTCCTAAATTGGCTCGTTTTTGCTCTATAAGATTTTGCAACTTTTTTTATTTGTTGATCCCATTTTAGATGGCTGTCTATGGTAACACCCAAGGATGTTACACTGTTTTTATACTTGATGATATTATCCCCGATCCTTACTGGGCTCAAAAGACCAACAAAATCTTATCTGGTTATTACCATTACATCAGATTTGTCACTGTAGATTGTTAGCTGATTTTTCTCGCACCAATTTTACTCGAGTAATATGTGTCATACAGTTTTCGCCATCTTCACAGTTTTCGCCTCTAACAAAGACTTCATTTTCAGAATTATTTAATCTTTCAGATTTATTTTTGGATCTACTGAGGGCAGGGGGTTAATAGAGCTTTTCACAATAAGACGATCTCTTACAAGAAAGCATTTTTTCCTTCGCTTCTTGCAACTAACATCTCAGGGATCAAGGCAGCTCTTTTCTCAAGGACTTTCTCAGAAAAATCATCTCTAAAAAAAATACCTTGAGGGCGCTGTTTCCTGGCTTCTTTAATGACTTTATCCTATAAAACAGTATACGGAAGAAAACGTAAACAAGATTAGTTAGTTTTCTCAATATCACATGAATGAATGTACTGTTGCCAATATATCCGTACAATGGTCTCTGAATTGCAAGTTCTGCCTCTAAGTGCTTCAACCTTCCCTGACGTTTGTGGACTTTAGGAGCGAAAACTATTGAAAGTACGTCTTATTCGAGTGCACAAGGTACTGACAAGCTTTTCTAGTCGCTACACGTGTTTATACCCTGTAACATGTTTTTAATGACAGGAGCAATATATAAATGAACCTTAAGGTTTAAAAAACTTGGCACAAAAAGTTTTGGGTCTCCGTTTTGCTTTAGTCAAACAAGAAGGTATTCAAAAGAGCAGTTGAAAGAGCAGTAATCTTTACTATCCAAGAAAATCTCGTTTGGCTAGGTAGACCATGATGCCAACTACTAATTCTTTACTTGCAAATCTGTAGCAGCTTCTTGACAGGTGACAGATAAAAGCAGTATCATTGACAAAACATGGTTCGACTACCAATGTGAACAGACATTTAACTCCATTATGTCGACTTGGAGGACTTTATATTCTCTATGAGAGTTAGGTAGCAGTTTGACAATAAGAGCTGATAACAAACTTTGTATCTTCTTGCCAATTGCTTGCTGGGGTGATGCAGTGTTGGATGATAGCTCAATCGAATATTTATGGTACTCTCGTCTGACAAAAAAATAGTAGGGAGATTGTAGTTTAGTAGATAAGCTATAATGACATGAATCGCGAACAAGAAACTCAAACTGCCTCAGCAAGAGCACGAAACCATTATTTTCATTTCTCAATTTATTGCTGAAATTTTGTGAAGTATCCTAAAGCAAAACTGACAAGCCATACGTTAATATATGTATGTATTAGGGAGTTTATGAATATATATTGTTAGTCACTTTTTGCAAGCCAGACGAACGTAAGCTTTGGCTACTATCATTTGTTTTGGGGTTAGATTTCTAATATGTGGACACCTTGAGGAAAAACAAGGTGATTTCCAATTACGCAAAACATTGGTTAGTTTCCTGCCAGTTCAAGTCGATTACATGTGCAAAAAGTATATCTCAAAAAATCCCAGAAATAGATTATCTGGTAACCAATTAACAATAAGTTGAAGGTTAATAACGAGATACGGTAATATTAAAACAGATGTTCATTTCTTTATTATGACGGCAATAACTTTTACCAGTTTTGTCATAAATTCACAAATTCTTTTATAATGTTACCTGAAATAAAGCACATCATATCTGTTATTCTACTGCGTAGAATGTAGCAAACTTAATGTCCCTCGCCTCTTGAAGATTGATAAGCTCTTTATAGTAAGAGTACAATTTATTTCAAATATAGGACAAAGTTGTTTTCATGCAGACTCGAGTTTGTTTCTCGCATACTTACAATAGATTAGATGTTCTTTCATCAGGTTTTGCATATGTTGCAATCAAGGGCACTATGTTAGTAGTAAACATTGGCTATTATAAAGCATTATATTATATTGTATTCTTGTCTTGCGTTAAAGGTATCCTAAACTCTTTTCTGACTGTTTACCAGGAGATTTATCTTCTGATATAGGATACCAAAAAATTTTAATGATAATTTTCCATTTGCCTTCTATACTCGTTACTTTAAGAAAAAATGTGACACTTCCCTATGACTTTTTGATGTAAGCCCGAGACCTTTGAAATACTGGCTTGGTAACCAGCGGGCGTAAGTCTACCCTATTGGTAGAATGGCATTTTTGAGAACAGAAATTAAGGTCGAACAAGGGGTTTGACAACTGCACATCTGACGCTTTTCCTACTGAGCTAAATAGCTCAATAGAAAAAGTCAAAAGGCTATTAGTCATTCAACCCCAATCATGTACCCCTATTATTACGTGTCTGGCTATTGGAATATACGCTGTACAAGCGGAGTGTGCTTTGTGCCTACAAGGCATCCATTTATCACAGTTTGTATTAATTCTGTCTAGAAGTTGACAGGGAGGTCTTGTGCAAAGAACAGAAATTACTGTATGTTTATGACCATCTAGCCGTCATAATCATTAATAATCAATTCTATATTGCATTCTTGAGCATTTGGCAAGCATACTTCCTAGAGTTTTGCATAACCATAGAAATGCATATGGCTCCAATAGAGGCTGATTTATGCATTAGCCTTCTTTTAACCTCTAGGTCACTTAAGAATACTACTACTATCTCGACTTGCCTCTGACCTTTCCACCAATTGATTTGCCTTCTTGTTCATCAAAGTGAGGTTATCGGATTGATCACTGTAATATTGCTATTTTCCTATTTAACAAGAGGCTGCTCCTCTGTAATTAGCTGAATAATACACGTGTAACAGTATTGCCTCGTGCATGGATTGCAAGAGACTTTTAAAAGGTGGAAGTTATCCATTACCTGCTGCTTAAATTTGATCATGACAGTCTGAAGTGAAAATAGAACTGGCAGTTGTAAAGCAGACTAATTTACCTGCTCTGTTTACTATCAAATTCACAAATATCAGTAGCCTTTGCTCTAATTTATATATTTTCCGGAAATTTTGCCAACGTGAGAGATTAGTCTCTAACCTCTCTTTGTAAACGATTTTGTTATTGCTGGCTATCTTTGATTCTTTAGATATGTTGTAACAATCTTTTCCAAACTTGAAGAACAGCTTAAAGATTTCCTTGAGTCCTTTTTGTGTTTTTAAATCTCTTTTATGCACTTGGCTAGTTACTTATTTGTTCTTATTGGCTTTCTAATATCTTAAAATTTGCTCTTCCATTCAGTCCGCCTTTAAGGTAATGGATAAGGCTCTGTTAATTTATATAGCTACAATTACATTTCTCTTCAGGACTTTCAATTGCTATAATGAACAGGTTTACGTTTTCCTATTTTGTTCTTTCTTAATTATTGGACTCCAGATTGTACAAGCCAAATTCCAGTTGTCCTAAACTTCTTCTTGACTGTAAACTCTTCTGAAACTCTCCTGATGGTGTTTTGTTTTGGTTGATGTGGTAAAGTACTGTACTGTATTAAAGACTAGAAACCTCTACTAAACTGCATTTTGTCAGCTTTGACTATGCTAAGCAAGATTTTTTGAATTTCTTGTTATGCTTGCTCCTTAGACCCATATTTTTCTAAACTTGTCGAGGACTTGCTGACAAAGGTATTCCCTGGAACACATGCATATATTAACAAATTTATTTTTTGTGGCAACTCATTAAAACTCAAGGAAGTAATAACAAGCCTTCAACCTCTTTTTAATGGAGTCTTGACAGGATAAGGCTGAGCTCTTTTCCCAGGTGTTTCTTTATAACTTTGCCCTTAAAAGTTACTGGCCATTAACCTTATGAATTCCCTATGAAAAGTGATAAGCTTTTATTAAGTTGTTACATACCTTCAGTTAGCTTGTAGCAAACATAAAACAAGTCCAGTTTATCTAAAGCACTTAGACTTGATGATTTACCAGTTATTGCTATATGCAAGTGCTGTCGTGTACCACCGCCTCTTCTAACTAAGCTCTTTCAAAGCTGTACCTTAAATTCTTGTTTTCGTTCTTCTTCCAAAACTGAAACTGTGAATTCCTGCTTTAAGTTACTGTGGTAAACACATAAATGCTTACAATTAAGCACCAATTTGTCCGGTATTTTTTATCTGATTTACAATACACACTTCTTGCTGGTAGGGCTAGTGCTTGTTGTCGTGCATTCATCCTGCTTTGAACATATCCGGTGAAGCTAAGGTAGTTGCTTCCCGTATCTTCATGGCATTTGACAAGGACTGGAGTGCAGGACGTCTGAAAAAGGCTAGGTTTTCGTCTCCAAACTACAAATACCAAGTCGAATGATCATTTTTGTTTTCAATGTAAAAGCAGTCATCACATTTGTGATGCAGTCTCTTTGTCATAAAGTGATCAGTAGCTGATTAAAGAGGGAACGATTTAAAAAAACTTTGTGGTGGGGCATCTTTAGCACTGAGCTTGATGCGCCTCGCAAACACAAATAGAGTTAAATAAAGATTAAATCGTCGATATGTATGTAATTAATTTCAAACAAGGGCTTCTTTAATTGCAAAACTTAAAATGTGTTATACAAGAATGTGTTTAAAATGTATATGGGTTTTCTGTCAAAGTATAAAGACAAAATGAAGTTAGCTTTCATTGCATATATTACTCAACGTGGAAGTTTATTGGTTGATAGCACACGTTTCTTGCAGTGATGAAAGCTCTATTGAATTGGAGATATCCGGCTCACTACTGATGGCTAACTGTAGAAGCGATTTTTCATCCGTCTTTGATATTCAAGTATATTTTCATCAACTTTACTTTGCTATTCAATCGCTCGCACTATGCCGTGGTAACAATAATGCAACCTGCTATTTTCACATCTTTACCCATCACTATCTTCAAAGTTTTTTATGATGAAAGGAAGAAACAGATTTTCCCATCACTTTTTTCCTTTTGTTCATTTCTCCCAGCAACTACTGGAAAAGGACCCGAGTTTCAAAACAGGGCATCCTCCTGATGACAGCTCTCCTTTGATATACCGTATCTTTGTGGATATTTTGTCAATTTATATAGGCTGTGACTCCTCTAATAATGACGATTAGTTGCATAGAGATAAAACAAAATTTTACATGATGGAACGAAAACCATTTTAACATTTCATTTAGCTGGAGATCAAATAACGTGTAAAACGTCGATTCGTGAAGGTTTTTTTGTGATTTCGTGTAGCAAAGCTGCAGCTAAAAGTGGCATCAATTGCCGTTTGTCCGTCTGCAAATCTTGTATATACAGAATGCTTCCTTTCTATTTGGGCGTCCAAATGTTCACGTTATCCTCCACTGATTGCCCTTTCTTTTGATTTTCAGCCAATTCTGAGTGCTTGTCCTTACTTCTAAATCCTTTAAGTTGCCTTATAAGTGCCTGTATTGTATCTGCTGCTGTGACCATATCCATATCTTCCGTTGAAAATGCTTGGATGTATTTGTGTGAGCACGGAACATTCTTGCGAGGTAAGTATCTTCAGCACAAATTAAAGAGAATTTATTCGTTTCACTAGTCCCGAGCATGATCTATCTCCGCAATGTAGGTCTTGGACAGTCGCTTTTGTTGCCTTTAGGGCAGTTTTCATTGCTTCTAGGTTATCTTCTCTTGCCGTACACCATGCGTTTGACGCTGATCAAAACGCTATTCTTCCTTCACTTGCATTTTTAGCTAGTTTTTATGCACCTACTCTTGTATTCGGGAACCGCTAAATTCTCTGTAGATGGCACTATTGATGTTAAAAATATATTTTACCCGTAGAATTTCTTCGAAACAAGGATAACTGCTGAATGTATTTTCTAGTTATCGTTTTTGGTTAGGGTGTGTACCATTGTGGTCTGTCTAGGTGAAAAGGGTGTTTTCGGCTAGCCTCTTATCGAAAAATTCATTAGGATAATAGGTTTACATGACATCTGTTCCCTGTGGCAGAATATGAGAACTTGCCATCTTGTTTGTCACATTTACAGTTTTCTATCCTCAGTAGCAATCTAACCCTATTTCAACTTCGTCTCACTTTTCATATTTATATCTTCTTCTTCTTCAAGTGCCATGTCCCACAGGGACGCTGGCGATCATGAACTTCCACCTTTTCCTATCTTTTGTAGTCATTAACAGCTCTTGCTCTGTAACATTCATCCATCTGCTTAGGCTGGAT
>JANTCA010013501.1:13009-26326 GCA_024741275.1 Chironex yamaguchii | reverse complement strand
AGCATAGCATAATATAAGAATATAGAACAGTATAGAGTAGTATATCAAAGTAAAGTAAAATGTAGTACATCACAGTATAGTGTAGTAAGGTATAGTACGGTGAATGTTTTACAATATAGCTAAAAATAGTATATATAGTGTTGTGCGGGCTAGTTATAGTGTAGAGCGGCTCACTATGTTAAAGATCTAATAGGCCTAGGGGTTTAATTAATCTTTGAGGATGCGAGAATATCGGAGAGGGGGCTTACTTACAGATGTATTCATAAAAGGGGGTGGGCTTATTTCAAAATTAAAATTAAGCTGTGAAATTACTTTGTTTTCTTTTATTTAAGATCGAACAAATAACACAATTATCCCAGAGTTCAGTGAAGTTCAAAGTCTTAGTCGTAATCCAAATGTTATTAGCCATCACTAATTCTTGGACTTTAATCTAGCATTTTTTTTACGAGATGGAGGGATGTAACATAGAAGGGAGCGTATTTAAGGTTTCTGCATAGAAGGGAGGTGATTGAAGGCGGGCTAAAAAGTGAGATTGTAGAGTATGGAATGATAAATATATATTCAGTATTATCTAATATGGCAAACTTTTGTTTTCACTCTGTTCATTACCAACTGCTGATTATGTAGTGGTTAATCTGTTTTGTCGCCCTTAATAGCTTCTTAGGCTACGAGAGTTCGGCAGCTGAGTAGACATGCCAAGCGGTACATTAAATTACTTGGAGCAGAGTCAACATGCAAAGCAGGTCAGCGAATGACTAGGAGCTGTGTCGACTTGTGGAGCAGGACAGTGAATTAGTAGAGCCGAGTTGACATGGCAAAACTATTGCGTGCCGCGTCAACATGTGGAGCAACAAAATAGTTTACTAGGAGCTGGATCAACGTGTGGAGTCAACAATTTGTGAAGGGCAGTAAATTAGTAGGAGTTAAGACGATAAATAGAGAAAGGCAGTGAACTATTAGGAGCTGAGTCGACATGTGGAGCCGGACAGTCAATAGGAGTTATGTTGACACATGGAGCGAGACAGTAAATTGACAGAACTCAAGTCGACATGTAGAACCAGGAGGTAAATTACCAGAAGCTGATATGACATCTGGATCAGAACAATCAATCACAAGAGCAGATGTGCTCTTAAGGATGCTGGATATATTATGTCGTCTTCGACCCCCGAGGTACAAGCTATACTGCAGGTATAAAACGTGCACCCTTCATGAGTGGTTTATGCTTGGCTTCTGTCGATAATGCAAGATAGTGACTTAACAAGTCATCTTTTGAAAAGCCTACTCTTCCACACTTTTGACAGGTGAGAGATGTTTGTGGGGAACCTGCCTCCTGCTTGTGTCATGCAGCACGTTTGAGTTTTGCATCTTCGGCCCTGTTTGTTTCAACCTCTTTTACTTCCATCACAAAGTGTAAAATATATATTATATGGTATGGTGTATCATAGTATACAAGATAGTATACGGTAGAATATAGCAAAGTGTAGAATATAGCATATAGTAAAATATAGCATACAATAATAAAGTTTGGGTTATCATGGAACCCATGGCACTATATACCAGCCCACGAGATAGTCAAAAACGGTGGGAATTCGATGTTAGGGATAAAATAACAGTTGCTAATACAGCGTTACATAGTGTAGTGCAGTAGCCTACACTGTAGCAGAAAGTTTAACAAAAGGGAAACTTATTTTATCTCCGGTCCCACGTATAGCAAGCCTGTACATTTTCGTCCTCAAACCACAAAATGAATTTGTTTGCTTGTGGTCTAACCAACAAATGAGTTTGAATTTCCTTCGTACAATGTCCAATTGTTACACTATCTAAGACGGAAAGTAACAGAAAGGCCTTGAGCCAATAAAACCCCATTTTAATCTTATCCTAAAAGACATAATTAAGATTGGATTAGAATATCACGCTGCCACAAAATTGAAGGCAAATTGATTTTCCGTCCGTCAGAAGCTCTATTAAGTACAATCAACTGAAAAAATTGACGTTTAGGTCATCAAACATTTTAATGCCTATTGCGCAGGCCTTGTAGACTACAATATATTTCGCCTTGAAAATTTGCGACATTGCGCTAAAATCATACTTAAAAGCTTTTTTCGTCTGACACTCCTCAGAGTATGAAACGTCAGAAAGGAAAGTATATGTATATGGCAACCTAAGTATGATTTTAGCACAATGTCGCAAATTTTCAAGGCGATTTTCAAGTTTTGTACCACAAAAAGATTGTACAATATATTTATAAGGGTACACACCACACCAAGGGTACACACCACACACACATACATAGTAAATTGAGGAGTCTAAAGGAATGAAACAGAGGTTTCTGTATAAGAAACGTCTAACTAAACAAATGTTTGAGCTCCTTCCTATAGTCCTTAACATATAAGCTCTGTTAAAAAGGATAAAGTCAGCTCGCTATCACATGACGTATTTACAGCGCGGTTTGGCGGGCTAAAGAAGTTACGTGACACATGTTTACTTTCTTGTCGTTTCCGACATGAGTACTCTAATGATTTTTAGCCAGACGTAACGAACTGGAGCTATCACTTATAAATACATATATATAAACACATATACATACACATATATATGTACATTATGTATATACATATACACGTATATATATTATATGTTTATGTATGTACGTATGTATGTATTTATGTATGTATGTATGTATGTATGTATGTATGTATGTGTGAGTTAAGTTATGTACACGCGCTTTCTGCAACATTGGGCTGGGGAAACGCAATTTTCTTAAGATAGTCGTTTACCATCCAGTGTCTTGTGCAGAAAAGTACTATTTCTTGACACGCATCAGCTAGTTATGAAGCCTTTTCAATCTTATGCTGTGATGTCGAAATAGCATTTCAGCAGTATCATGTCGAAATATAAGTCCACTTTATCACCTGTTTGTGTTTATATTGTGAAACATCGCGCCAGTTTATTAGTCCTTTGTACTTTTTGAAATGTTGTCATATATTTACTGTTATTAGTAGTCAGCAATGTTCAGAAATGATTTTGAAGTCACTTTTGCACAATCATCCTTGTGGCAATACCTCAAATTAAAATATTGATGAACGCAATCGGGTAGCCAGGGAAATCAAAACATAATTAAGAAAAGAAAACAAGCTTGAATATTATACATCTTATAATGTTTTTCTTGTTTTAACATGACTGTTTATTTTTCAGTGTAAATCACTAGCTCACCATACGATGCAAAGGAAAACTGAACAACTAAATAATAATAATAATAATAATAATAATAATAATTCAAGACAGAAGTGGTCTCATATTAAGAACAAAACGAAAGATTTAATCAGGGACTATGTGGGCTCAAGACAGAGTTCCCCGCTCCGCCCACGACGCCATTTTCAATAAAACAATAGCCAATTGCATACCTTGACGTCAGCGTTAGGTAACTTATGAATCTTGTCACCACATCTGATAAAGTGTTTAGATTAGTAGACAATGCATCAGGTTTAAAGTTGCAAGACCGAGGTTCGAGGAATAACAAGCACTAATGATGACATCCATTGTTCAAAGCAACAGTCAATAAAAGTCAAAACGTAAGATTTCCACCCTATTGACTCAAAACTTCAAGGTAGCGACGTGGTTACAGGGTACGTTCGAAGAGATGAGGATATAATGTCCCCATTCTTTCCTTCTAATTATGACACGATTCCTTAGCAAATCTTAGCAACATTTCGGTCGAACGTCTGCATGTATCGCAACCCAACGATAATAGGGCGTCACAGGGTGACTCGCGGTGACCATACATTGTCTTTGCAGGGGACAAACTGGAAGAACCAAAAAACAGTAGTTTAGGGAACGTGTTTAAAGAGACACGGTAGGGTGGCCTTACGTCAAATCTCATAACGGACACTAGGCTATTAAGTTTAGCGGACTAGAAATACTCAGTTCGCGGGCCGGATACGACACGCAGGTCGTTAGTTCCAATTCCTCCCTAACTGAATCCCGGAGAGTGTACGACTGTATAACCAGTTATAGTGGCATACCTAAAGGAGGATTTGAACCTTTGTCCTTGGATATGAGTACATTAAAACATGAATTCGTGCGTCTCGACCACTCGCTTCTCGAGGCAAAGTTGACGATGTCACGTTTGATTAGTCCTATTCGTTGCTTACACACGGAAAGCCGGATTACATAAGTGTTCCATTCCAACTGAGGTGAACGGCCTCAGTGCCACTGATAAGCAGTACCTTATGTGAACCACAAACTCAAAAAAGATAAGCACTCGGCCAGCTCATTCAGCAAAACACTGCACGCTAGCTGTGAGTTAAGTCAAATGAAGACTAAAGATCACGATAACTTTCATTTCTTTTCAAGATTTTATACTACACAGTCTGCCTTGACGACGTGGCAACGTCGTTTGCCAACTAGTTGCCGGTTGTAAAATGACATCAAGGATTTGTATATAGGCCGGACAGTTTTTGAGACCGGTTGTCATAACTTGTAACGTTGAGATCCGCCTGAAAGGGTAGCGTTAGGTAGGGCAGTTTTTAAGACCGGTTATCGTGACTTACAACGTTGAAAGCCGTCTAGAAGGTTAGCGATAGGCTGAGCAGTTTAAAGACCGAATATCATAACTTATAACGTTGAGATCCGCCTGAAAGGCTAGCGTTAGGTAGGACAGTTTTTGAGACCGATTATCATGACTTATAACGTTGAAAGTCGTCTAGAAGGTTAGCGTTAGGCTGGCAGTTTTTGCGACTGAATATCATGACTTATAACGCTGAGATCCATCGGAAAGGTTAGCGATAGGCTGAATAGTTTTGAGACCAAATATCATGACATAACGTTGAGATCCGACTGAAAGGTTAGCGTTAGGTAGGGCAGCTTTTAAGACCGAATATGATGACCTATAACGTTGAGATCCATCGAAAAGGTTAGCGATAGGCAAGGCAGCTTTCGAGATTCGATATCATGACATATAACGTTGAAATCCATCTGAAAGGTTAGCGTTAGGTAGGGCAGCTTTTAAGACCGAATATCATGACTTATAACGTTGAGATCCATTGAAAAGGTTAGCGATAGGCTGAGCAGTTTTGAGACCGAATATCATGACATAACTTTGAGATCCGTCTGAAAGGTTAGCGTTTGGTAAGGCAACTTTCGAGATTCAATATCATGGCTTTAACGTTGAGATCCGACTGAAAGGTTAGCGTTAGATAGGGCAGCTTTTAAGACCGAATATCATGACTTATAACGTTGAGATCCACCGAAAAGGTTAGCGATAGGCTGAGCAGTTTTGAGACCGAATATCATGACTTATAACGTTGAGATCCGACTGAAAGGTTAGAGTTAGGTAGGGCAGCTTTGGAGATTCAATATCATCACTTATAACGTTGAAATCCATCTGAAAGGTTAGCGTTTGACAGACCAACACAAGCTTAGAGTACCACAAGATTAGGTCAAATTTGGCACCCAAGACTTAGAGTACTCTTGAATACAATGTCAAATAACACAGGTCATAAACGTGTACATTTACTTTGATTTTTAATCAAAGCAGTTCTATTCTTGCTTAACTTGTGCCAAACAAAACCACATTTGTCTTGAGTCCTATTAATGTTAGGGAAAACCATGAAACGTGCAGTTAAAGGTAGCATTATATTTCACTTCAATATAGACATTTCTCAACATGACAGAACAGACATTACAAGAAACTGTGTGGTATGCTAAGAGACTAAAATGCACTGGAAGGCACGGATAGATATGGAAGGTACGGATAGACACGGAAGGCACGGATAGACACAAAAAGCACAGGGAAGAATCTCATGCGACAAATCGGGGCGACATTGCATAAGTAAGGCGCAAGACGACAAGGGAAGACACAAGACGACTAGTGAAGACACAAGACGACAAGGGAAGACACAAGATGACAAGGGAAGGCGCAGAAAGGGAAAGAGAAGACAGAGGATGGCAGTGGAAGACATACGATGGGACAGGAAGACACAGGATGGCACAAGAAGACAAAGGACGGGAAAGGGAAGACAAGACACGTTACGGGATAGCACTGGAAGGCTTCAAATGGAAATAATGATACGGAAAATGATGCGGAGATACCAAACCCAAATTAGGATACCGTGAGACATTGTGGAGCACACTATGGCAAGACAAAGAGCATTTACGTGTAGGACACATAACTTAAAAAGAGAAATGTGGCTTAGATGGTAGGCCGAGAGGAAGGTATGGTACCGCAGAGAGAATGGTACCGCAAAATAGTCAAGTTGTGGATAAGGAAGAATCCACAGGAAGAATAGGATGCTAAATGGGACAGTGAATAGGACACTGAATAGAACAGTGAATAGGACAGTGAATAGGACAGTGAATAGGACAGTGAATAGGACAGTGAATAGGACAGTGAATAGGACAGTGAAAAGAACACTGAATAGGACAGCAAATAGGACAGTGAATAGGATAGTGAATAGGATAGTGAATACGACAGTGAACAGAACACTGAATAGAACACTGAATCGGACAGTGAATCGGACAGTGAATAGAACAGTGAATAGAACACTGAATAGGACAGTGAATCGGAAAGTGAATAGAACACTGTATGATAGAGAGACAAGAAGCGGGATGCGACAGAACGGCAAGTGATTAAGGGGAGACGGTTCAAAGGAGCATGTGGAGGCATTTGGAACGGTATGAGTTGCAAGGCAACCACACTCTCCTCGTTTAAGTCACTCAAATTGTATAGCTCAACATGTCGATATGTTCAGTATATCCAAGGTAACATGGCTTCAATTAGGCAGTCCTGGAATTGAAAAGCAAGCTGTGAGGGAAAGTTGGGATTTATTTTCAAATTTATCATTTGGAATTTAATGTGCTATAAATTCAGTATGGAGCCAATTTGTAGGATTAAGAACGGATAACCACGAGGCTTAATACATAAACCGTCAATTATTGAATCAAATCAACGGCTATTGCTGGAACCTGCCTTCATAATTTTGATCTAAAATAAACAAAACACTGCCTTGTTGATTAAGATTCTGCTAACTACGCGCCTGTGCCATGCTGGCCCTGAGACGGGGCATGTCTGTAAATCGGAAGAACTTGTCAATTAAAAACTTCATTCTCCTAATTTACAGCTTGCCCCAAGTAATGAAATCTGGGGCAATCCAGCTGAAAGGGTTGAAGAAATATTTCCCGCAATGTCTCAATCGAGTTACGCCACTGGGATATTTTACACAATATTCACAAATCGCATTACTTTACCTCAACTGACAGGTTAATACCCTTGCATGACCGTGTTACCGCCGACCTGGTCCACTTTTCTGGTATGCATCGGTGGACATGAAAGCAAAATTACCTCGCTAAACATTTTTTAGTCTTTATTTTCTATTAACTCTCAAAATAAGCAGACACGGTGGACAGCTGCGCCAGCCAGTGATGTGCTATGAAATGTTAAAACACTCAACGAGCTTTAGCTAAAGCGAGCTGATATTAAACCATGCAATTCTACACCACTTGAGAACAAATTTAACTTTATAATCTTAAAACAAACTTGGAAAGAGAGAGGAATCCTAGCTGTTTGCAACTGTGAAAGCGAGCTTTAAGATATCTCACACTAGTCTGTCGTGCGGTACTTAAGATAACGGTCTTAAACAAAAAGATTTGAAACGAATGACGACAAATCGTCTCTAAAAGTCACAAGACTGACAACTATTCATGTAATACAACTTCCTGATTAAAAATTGGTCTTCCTGATTAATAATTGGCCTTTACAGTTCAAAAAAATAACCCTCATTTGCAAGCCAATATCAACCCATAAGTAAGTAGGTTGTTTGCGAAGCTGATGTTAAATATGTCACTTGGAAACTTGCAGCCTCAAGAGCCAAAACACTTAAAATATAATAAGAAATCTAAACTTACCTGCCGGGATTTTGTCTGTTGATGCTATACAACACACTCTGCTCCTCTGGATCAGGAAATAAATAAATACACTGATAAAAATTGAAATTCGGCTAACACCAACTGTCTTCATTTTCTGTCAACAAGCAAACCGTTTAATTATTGTCCAGCACAAAAATTTGTCTCTTTCAAGTCAGCTTGCACTGTTTAGCACCGAAGCCGGTCGAAGTGATCCTCTGTCGAAGAAAATAGCGTTGACTATGAAATAAAATCGTTTTTAATCTTGCTTTATAAGTCTCAAATCCTACTTTGCACAGTATGCTCACCAGCTCAATATTTATAGTAAAACTTAAAACCCCATTCATCGGGTGCTCAACTATTTTTCCATCCGGGAACCCATTGTTCTAAAACAATAGTTGACACCTATTGATGGAGACGGGGGTAACAGGTAATGCTATGAAAGAGTGTCTGTTTTTATACTCGTTATAAAGACAAAAAAGGAATCAATCATAGAACAATAGAAGGGGGTTGAATAAAGCGGGGTTGCAATAATTTTTTTTGTCGGCTAATGAACCTCGTAAATTGTATTATAGTTAACCAGTGCCAAGCGTAAAGAAGTTTCAAGCTTCGACTTGTCCATGTTTGAATGTCCATGGCTTCTATCCAGGGGGCGTTAGTGAGTCAACGGAACTGATTAACGGTGGATTTCCGGTGGCAAAGATCGCAACACAAACAAACAAGTTTGGTGTTGTAACTGGAATAGCGAGGTTACGCACTGGTATAGAGTGACATAAAGGACAAAAGGCGATTAAAGTATTGATTTCTGTCACATACGTTCCTCTGGTCGATTTTGAAGAGGGCGTAGTTTGAGAAAAACACCCACTTAACAAGGCCCGCCTATTTAATTGAAGAGAGGACCAGGCTTGGTTTGGCCAAGGTCCCGCAGCCATTGACCATTAAGGGTCTTTTATATCCAGAAAACACATGTAAATTGAAGAAAAGCCTTAAATGTGCACAACAATTTAATTCAGTTACATATTTCAATAGCGTTACTAAATTTGATTTGAAAATGGCGTTTTCAAAATTGTTCATTTTCACCAACACAGATTGGCCTATTTGGCCTTCTTATATCGGGTAGAACATCTGGCCATTTATAAACGGGCAAAAACAACCGAGGGGACACTCAACAACGGGAAAAGAGTGAAAGGAGTACAGTGGAGAAGACAGAAAAAACGAGGCAAAGGGCAAAATAGAGAGATGAGACAAAAGAGAAAGAGAATGACTGAGGTGGAGAAGAAAATTAAGCAACAAGACAAAGAAGAAAGTGGATACTTGAGGTGGAGAAGAAAATTGCGATGCAAGACAAACGGGAAAGTTTATAGTTTAGGTACAAAAGAAAATTAAGAAACAAGACAAAGAAGAAAGTGCATAATTGAGGTGGAGAAGAAAATTGCGATACAAGACAAACGGGAAAGTTTATAGTTTAGGTGCAGAAGAAAATTAAGAAACAAGACAAAGAAGAAAGTGGATAACTAAGGTGGAGAAGAAAATTGCGATACAAGACAAACAGGAAAGTTTATAGTTTAGGTACAAAAGAAAATTAAGAAACAAGACAAAGAAGAAAGTGGATAATTGAGGTGGAGAAGAACGTTGAGATACAAGACAAACTGGAAAAATTATAGTTTAGGTGCAGAAGAAAATTAAGAAATAAGACAAAGAAGAAAGTGGATAATTGAGGTGGAGAAGAAAATTGAGATACATGACAAAGAAGAAAGTGGATAATTGAGGTGAAGAAGAAAATTCCGATACAAGACAAAAAGGCAAACGGGAAAGTTTATAGTTTAGGTGCCGAAGAAAATTAAGAAACAAGACAAAGAAGAAAGTGGATGACTGAGGTGGAGAAGAACATTGAGATATGTAGTGACGTAGTTGTAGTGAGGCAATCAACAAATTATGGACTCTTAAATTTACCTCAGCGAATCAACGTCCATGTAGCTCAGTTAGTCAGAGGTAGTCAGAGCATCTGCCACGTGAGCAGAAGGTCAGGTGTTCATGCTTCGCCCTGGACATAAGATTTGTTTATTAGAAAAATACCAATTTAACGTTCGTTTGAAAAGGACTCATGAGGGCATGAGTCAAGGATCACAAATCAGTGACATTGATGACCCCGACATGATATAAGACAAAGGAGAAAGTTAATAATTGAGGTGCAGAAGAAAATTAAGAGACAAGACAAAAGTGGCAGTGGACAATTGAGGTGTGGAAGAAGATTGAGAAATAAGACAAAGGAGAGAGTGGATAACTGAGGTGGTCAAAAGAACGAGAAGTAAGAGAAAGGAGAAAATGATGAGGTAAAACAATTGAAGAAACGAACACATAAAGTGAAAGAGTAAGGAAAAATTGGATGAGGCAGACCATGGACAGACGGAGTATTCTACAACGCGGGGAATTGTAGAGGCCTCTCCCAACTTTGTGTCAAGGATTAATTTCGATGACGAAGTGTTTGAAGGACGCCATTTAATTACTACTCAAGGAGTAGCTTGGTAAGCTGCACAGGCTTACAGCCGGAGAGAAAAGGGGATCTGGAGCTGAGGTTTTGAATATGATTCAACAATATCAGATATGCCAACAACTGTCATTAGAAGCAATTTCTAAACACCTGGGCACTAACATTTTCAAGTCACTAAGTCTCGTGACCATACGTTTTCACGTGCTGAATACGTTACAACACTGGCCTTGAAATATAAATGACAATCGTTGGACTTATTGTAAGATACCGAGAATTGAATAAGCACAGATAAAGACAATTACCCAGGCAAAAATCAAAGGAAAATAGGGCCACAAGAAGTCATCAATTAATCGAACAATCCATTAATTAATTAATTAATTAATTAATTTGTTAGTTAATAAGTCAATTGATCAATGTCAGTTTGTTAATCAATAGACAGAACTATCAATCAGTCAGCCAGTAAGCCAATCCGTCAATCAATCACTCAATAAATTATTAATTCATGAAATCAATTAATCAATCAATGTCTCCATTGATTGATCAACAAATCAATCAGTTAATCAATTATTCAATCAATTTATGTCAGTCAGTCAGTTGATCTATCGATGGATCTAGCCATCAATCAGTCACTCAGTCAATCCGTCGACCAATCAGTCACTCAGTCAATCCGTCGATCAATCAGTCACTCAATCAATCCGTCGATCAATCAGTGGCTCAATCAGTAACTCCATCAACGAGGCAATCAGTTGATCAATTTATGTCAGTCAGTCAGTAAGTAAGTCAAATAACTGACTATCTAACTGTATTATTCTCACAGGAATTTACATCATGAGAGTGGAACAACATTACATGGTACACAGTATCATAGAAGTACATACAAGTCATATTTCTTTGTCTGGGTTATTGTATGGCCACTGGTAGCTAGTTTTCTATATATGAGTGATATTGAACTCAAACGTTCTAGCCTGATGGAACAGATGCCACCCATACCACACTCAGCAGCTTCTCATTTGTATAGATTTGCACATGTCTTTGTCTGGGCCATGGCATGGGAACTTGTTAATGAATGAATAATAAGTTAATAAAGAGAAGTGTCACATTGATCAGCAGGCTGGGATGTTTCAATGTTTGTAAATTGTGCCGCCGATGCTAGTTGAGTAGAGTCAATTCTCGTTATTACGGACACCATCGGGACCAGAATATTGCGTCTGCAATAACGAGAGTCCGTAATAGCGGGATAAGAAAAAAATCACTAAGTCATTGGTTGAAAAATTATTTATTTATTTTTATCAACAGCAATCATGCAATTTTATTATTAGATTTGCAGTTCTTTAGTTTACATGTTTTGTGGTTTATTGTGGCAAGAAATACTTTTCAAGTGTCGTCTGGTGTGATTGCTTTTTCATTGCAACTTTACTACTTAGCCTTGCAAATTCACGCTTAAAATTCCGCGCAAATAGATTGTGCAACAGATGATTAAGATCAACACGCAACTAACAATGCAATCTATTTACGTAGTATATAGCAGTTATATACAGCATGTGTCCGTTCTATCGAGAGTTCAATAATTAAAATGTTCAAATGGGACAACACGTGGTGTCCACATTTCCGTAATAGCAAGAGTCCGTCGAAGCGGGAGCTACGTTCAGTCATTTCTTGGTATTTTCAGTTGGGGATTATTTTTGTGTCCGTAATAGAGGGGTTTCCGTGATAGAGGGGTGTCCGTTATATTGGGGTGTCCGTAAGGCGAAAGTTGGCTGTAGTTTGCTGGAGGGTCTATTGTTCTCGGTCACACCCCTTCTAACCCTAAAGAGTCGATATACTTTGATACTACTTTGAATCATTATGTATAATTCAAGTCAGTTCCAAGTAAATACAGAGTATGAGGCATCAAGAGAATAGCATATAAAATGCTAAAAGTATTTTCATTTGTTTCCTTCTTTTAATTTGATTAAGTAGGTCACATGGCAGTGATAGCCAAAAAATTGACAGCAATTAACTTGGAAGACTGTCCACCTTCTCATTTTGCGCCTTCTTATAAAATCCATAGTTACGCCCTTGTTTTGTGTCGGTTAACAATTACTTCATAGCTCCATGGTTGTCTTCCAAAATGTTCATACGATTATTTCCTCACCCTTGTTTTGCTAACTTTGAAAAACTTTCCGGCCCCTCCTAATTATATAAATTTAACGACTTTTTAGAATATGACTCAACTCCTACTGTGTGCCTTTAACCCAGAAAATAACATATTTACATGTTAATAATCTAACTAAAAAAGTATTGCTAGTCAGTTTATCTTATAATCTATGGCACGCCCTCTTGAAATACCATCCCGATGATTCCACTCTACAACTTCATACTTCTAGGAACCACCCTCTTTTAACAAATGACGCAATCCTCATAGTCGGTATTCTTAAAATTTCATCTTAACATGATGCTAATTCATGTAAGCAAACATGAGTCCGCCATCTGCAAAGCTCAACTAAATATACTTTCCGCCTGCAACCCAATCGTACAGCCTTGTGTTGATGTGAAAGTGGAACGGTGTATTAATAAAAGATCACCTGATTGTTTTCTGGCGCGTTCCGTTTGTTCGCACATGCATGTTGGTACGTGGGCTAATGACAAAATCGTGCTCCGTGCGGCACGTGGGACGACATCACTGGCATGGCATGTTTTGTGTTTGCTTAAGCAAGGCGAGCGCAGTTTAGGCACTGGAGAATCTTCTACTATTGTTACAGCGCTCTAAACCCACTGGCTAATTTAAGGGCTGAGATAACTATACCTATATATACACACTTAAGTACCTACTTACTTAGTTCTTCCATAATTATGTTTTTGCTGGCGTTGGTTTGTGTGTTTGTGTGTTTGTGTGTTTGTGTGTTTGTGTGTTTGTCTGTTTGTCTGTTTGTCTGCTTGTCTGCTTG
>JANTCA010013490.1:0-26329 GCA_024741275.1 Chironex yamaguchii | reverse complement strand
ATTGGGATTTTACTAGTGATATGCTAACTCTACGGCAATGCATTTTTGATAGATCATGAGCAACCCGTGCAGTGCCACATAGTTTATGGTTACCTAAAATGCACAAGATGAGCTGCCACGTTAAACAACATAGCCCTTGTCCTCTCACAACGGGCATTTACACGAGTACGTACCAAAGTTGCACCTCGGAAATTGTCTCAATAGGAATCAAATGAGCATATGGCGATAAAATTGATTGAGGACAGGAACAACAATGGACACAAGAATACACGTGATGGCATGTGGGGTGTTTATTTTCAGATTCTGGCACCATGGGCGGCCGCAGAAAAAATGCAGGGGGGGTAATGCTACCCCGAGATAACCGTTCTGGGAGAGGGTCATCTCCTTCTTGTTGGGGAAAGTTTGCACCCAGGAAAGAGAAAATGGTGGCATTATTTCACCTAATGGAGAAGCTCATTCCGTTAGCTTCTCCATAAACAAACTTATTACTCTACTAATCGTACCATAGTAAGAAACTAGATCTCTGCTATGATGTTTGACGGTAAATAAATCCTCCTCTAGCGAAATGAAATTTAAATACTGGTCAAACACCTACAACAGAAAGAAAACAAGATTACAAAGCAGTAAGTATAGGTTTGCTGTATATGGACCAAATCGATGTTGACACGGTGGCACGGTGTAAAGAACAGTAGTAAAGAAATTATGACTGTGATGATTTGAATATTAAAAGCTCAAATAAACCTTTTTAACGCTTCAAATAATTCCGCGTCAGAAAACAAATAGAACGTTTCCTAATGGTACAAAACTTAAAAAGTGTTTTAAGTAGTAAAATTATTTATAACAGAGTTCACATGGATTCCTTAAAGGATGATAGTTACCGACCCTGTGGTGCAAATCAGATTCGACTATCAACGAATAAAAAGAAATGACCAAACCATTGAGCGAGGGAAAACAAAGAGCAATGTTCGAAGAAATAAAAACCAACAAGAAGGTATAAGCATAAAAGAATTAGTGAAGGAACAAAGACTAGCCAAAAACAGTCGAAGCGAAACAACAATTTTGTTCTATCAACAAATGCTAGGTTTGCTTTGGTGCAATCTCAGCTTGGTGTTGGTACTGTACTGATTTCTAGATCTTGTTCATCTCTTTGAATACGCTCCTGGCCTTGCTCAGTCTGCTGTGGACGTAATCCTTTGTGCCACCCTCGGGTCTAGTGATGATACCTAAGAATGTGAATTTGTCTGCCTGGCGTAAATCTGCCCCATTCACTTTGACAGGGGCTGGGTTGTTGACATTCAGTGTCACGGTCTCTGTATTCTTGGTGCTGATTCGGAGCCCCACCTGCTGCCCAAAGATCTAAAGTCTGCTTGTCTTGTCCTATGTGTGTTGGTGTGTGTGAGACTGTAGAGCCAGGTCATCAGCAAAGTCAAGGTCATCTAGGGTCGAGAAGAGACTCCATCGTATCCCTCTACAGGTGTCCTCTGTCGTCCTCCTCATCACCCAATCAATGGTCAACAGAAATGCTGACATTACGCATCTTTGCCTTACACCCGTCTACACTTCGAAGAACGTGTCACTATGGCCTACAAAGCATCTGACGTTACCGTAGAAGCTCTTGATCAGGTGCACCAGTTTGGATGGAATGCCATAGTGTCGAAGGATGCTCCTAAGACTTTCTCTGTGAATGCTGTCAAACGCCTTTTCAAAGTCGACAAAGTTCACATTGCCTTCCAAATCCTGCTTGTTCCTTCCAAACTGTCTGGTCCACGGCGTCTGACATTCTTCTGTCAATGACCTTGGCCAGTATCTTGCATGGCACAGATATCAGTGTGATCCTTCTCCAGTTGTTACAGTCATTCAGGACTCTTGGGAATCTTGATGATCACTCCTTTGGTTCAGTCATCAAGTACCTTCTGCCCCTCCCATACAGCTGTGAAGAGTGGTAGCAAAATGTCTGCTGCTAACTCAGGGTCTGCCTTAAACAGCCCAGCATCAAGATTGTCCTGGCCGGGTGAGCTGCTGTTTTTCAGAGTCTTGATGGTAGTCAATCTTTTCTGGAGGGTCAGTGTCAATCTCTAGGTCTTGTTTAGCTTCTGGGATGACAGCTCCCTCATCAGGTAGTGGTCGGTTGAAGACTTCCCAGCAGTGTTCAGCCCATCTCACTTCTTGTTCCTTCTCTGTTATCAGCAGTTTCCCTCTATGTCCTTACTTCCCCTGAACTTGCACACACACATACGCTTAGTGATCTTGAAAATTGTCTCGTGTTCTCCTTGAGCTGCCGCCTCTTCTGCCTCTGCTGTCAGTTGGTCCATGGCGTCTCTCTTAGTGCAGCGGGTGAGCCTCTTCTTTTTCTTGTGCACCTCTCTGTACAGCTCCTCTTTTCTCTCTCATAGTTGCAGAGACTTCGTCTGAAGTAGTTTTGATGATCTCTCTCCTCTCAGTAATGGCATCTAAGGTCTCTTGCCGTATCCAGTCCCTGTTGGTATTCTTCTTTCGGTGTCTAAGCTTCTCCTTGCTGCTCTCAGTGTACAGTGCTGCAATCGTTTGCTATGTTGTGTCTATGTCCTTTTGATCTGCCTGGTCTTGCAGAGCCTGGAATCTGTTTCTGACTATGATGATGAGGGCAGCCCTCATCTTGTCGTCTCTCAGTTGCTGGGTGTCGAATCTTTTCTGGAAGTCAGTCCTGGCTGGGGTCTTCTTCAGCTTCAACTTGATGAGTGCAGTTACTTGACGTTGGTCACTCCCGACGTCTGCACTCTGTTTGGTCCTCACATTCAGTAGGGAATGTCGCCACATACCGTTGATCATCAGGTGGTCAATCTGGTTCCTGTCTCTTCCATTCAGAGAGTTCCAGGTCAGCTTGTGGATGCCACCTCCCTAGTCCCTCCTATCACAAGGTTGTTCATGGCGCAAAACTCCACCGGTCTCTCACCGTTGTCATTACTGGTCCCCATCGCATGTCTCCCCATGACTCTCTAATAGCCGGTGTTGTCACTCCTGACCTTGGCGTTGAGATCCTCCATGACGACAAGAAGGTCATGCAATGGGGCTTTTTCTGCCTTGGCCTGCAGCTGGCTATAGAAGTCGTCCTTGGTCTCATTGCTGCTGTCAGTGGTTGGTGCATAGCACTAGATGATGGTGATGTTGACATGCATGCCCGTCAGTCTTGCACTCTTCAGTCTGTTGTTGGCGGGCATCCACTCTAGCAGGCACTGCTCTACGCCTTTCCTGAGAATGATGACAACTTTCTAGTGGTGCTGGTCGTCGTCTCTCCGAGTTTCTCTGGTGATGGTTATCATCCAGTCCATTTACTCTCGGTCACTCCTAGGACACGGAGACTGAATCTTCTCATCTCTGATGTTACCTGTGCAAGCTTGCCTTTCTCGTACATGGTCCTCAGGTTCCAGTGTCCTAGTCTGATATTTGTCTTAGTGGTGTTCAGGTCCTCCCTCTTCCTGCTGGTAGCGTCCTGCCGGCTTTGGCCATCAGCATTCATACAAGCCCCACTGGACCCAGAAGGCACACCACACGCCTCAGTACGTTTGTCTTTCCTGCTGTTTCCAGAACATAGTGTTCTTTCTGGGACAGAGTTGTTAGCCCTGTGCCCAACCCCGAACCTGGAGGACCAGGGTTAGGGTTAGGGTTAGGATTAGGGTCGAACAGTCTGGCATGGGTGGCCCTACGAGGACCTTGAGCTCCAGCCAGCATAGATCTTGGGATCATGGAAGCCCCTTCATCATGTCAAGATGGTGATTCCCAAAGGGGGTTTTCTGAGTTAAACTGGCATTAATCAAAGCATGATGATTTGGATACGAGCTATTAAAAAGATGAAGAAGCAAACACTGTTAATCAGTCCTCATCATCATCTAATTATGGCCCATTATCGTCAGAAGTACTGATTCATCCCAATCCCCATTAATGGGCAATCGCAAACTATGATAGCCAAGCGCCCACAAATTACATTTTAAGACCTATTTTTCCACATTTTCAGGTAATAGACAATTATGATTTCCACCAATTATTTCTAATGCTACTCTAAATTCGTGCTCATTGGCAGATGTAAAAGTTGGCGACAAATTCTTTTAGTCAAAAGCCATCAGATATAGTCATTCATGAAACTTCATTTTACAAATGGACAATGGATTGCTGTCCGAATTAAACTCCCCAACTCATCCCCAACAAGATCTGGGTCAAGGTAAGGGGCCTGACCATAAGCTAAATGACAGAGGCGTATACAATTGCTAAATAACTTACCTTTGATACCTGGGTAACACAATTATGTTGCAAAGTTGCTGCAGCGAGATCTTCCAATTTGTGTCGGGATATTGCTGATATAAAGTTGAAATAGTATGTTTCATAAAGCCCATTACCAAGATCCTGGAACCAGAAAACAAGATACCTTGACAGCATATGCAAGTTGAACTTATATTCACAGTAATGAAGTACAAATTAAAATATAAATGTTCACGAATTCCATATTTCCATACATTAGTCAGCTAAAGCAATGACACATAAAGTTTACATAACAAATGTGTTATTACAAAATACTGTGCAACCTACTAAACGTTTATGTTATACATCAGTATATGTGTGCCAGTTTTTGTGATGAATATAAACCTATCATTCAACTTTAGCACTAGACTGTGTCACTATAATGTTTGGTAATTCCAAAATGAGTGCTGAGGTACCTTCAAGAACAACAAATCAAGCTAGGTTTTTTAGCATAGATCTCTTGACATGAGAGGCTCATCTACCTCATACAAGGTCTCCTTATGTATCAGTATACAGCCTTTACAACATTATGAGAAGTTTTTGAGCTAAAAATGAGAACGGTTTAAAATAGGGGATGGAATAAGCTTTAAATTTTACATAATTGAGAAGTAAACAGTCAGATATAACACCAGTCACAAGTAATACAAAGTAGAATAAGTGGCCATCTATTCAACACAACTTTCTAGTGGCAATTATGTAAAACAACATGAAATGTTCAGTACTGAAACACCTGGAATCTCACTTAAAACAGCAATATTAATATTTGAACAGCAAGTTAAAGTGGGTGAAGTCTTGAACTAATATTTTATAATAAGGTAACACATATTAGGCTGTATAATATTCTTTAATACCCACATTCTCCCAATCAATTCATCTTGTACTTATATGATAGTAAAAACTACAGTTCTATGAACAACATACTGTTCCATTTCCTGTTGATCCACACAACAGAAAGCATAATTGAAAAAAACAGACAACAGGTATCTTTTTGTATTAATGAGAGATACCTAGCTATCATAATAGGATGAGAAGCACTTCTAATAGCTTTGCACTATCCATGCCATACTCGGTCTAAAAATGTTATCACCCATCGAGAGCCAGCTCAGGCCCTGGAGCTACCAACAACATAGCCCCTTGCAAGGTTTAAAATGTTGAGAGCTCGATGAAATTGAGGTCAAATTTTTTTTGGCACTTACTGAAATTACATAAAGCATAGTCAATAACAATAATAAGCTCAAATAACAGTTTCAAAGATACAAAGTTGATAAAACAATAATACGAAATGCCAAACAACAGAGTAAACTTGGCAAACAACCAAGTTCTTACAGAGTTCATGAATGAGTGTCCAACCAGCACCCTGGTCTAAATTGTTTATCATTAGCAAAACTTTTTGAGGCCTTTGATAAGGCCTGGCCCTGGTAATTTCCCCTGAGTAACCGCTCTTGACAGTACAGGCTATCACAAATAATTTTAAATAATTAATCCTGTTACAAATCATACATACTTCAAGAGGAAAATTAAATGAGATAATAAGACAATGCTTTCATTTACAGGGATGTAGTTATTAGAAGAAATCTCACCTGACAAATTCTCTGAATATTTTCCTCAGTTGGAAATACAAAGTATATAGCAGGTGCTTCTGGTATGGGATCCCGATCTGAATGGAGTTGTCTGTTGAACACAATGCAATATACGTATACGGCAATGATATATGTACACAAATTAATGACAACAAATCATCCTCATTTTAATCAAAGTGTATCCTTGATGCATGTCTGTCACACGAATCCAGACACTTGTTCTCTGGATGTGCTAAGTGTGCATTGAATTTGTGAATTAAATATTATTTTTAAAGCCTATTTTAAGTAGTGGTTGGTTGAACTTTATCAGGTCATGAGTTAAAACCTTTTTTCTAAGCTAGGTTTCAAGACACCTCCAATTGTCAGGCTGGGAGGATCTTTTAAAACAGGAAAAGCTCATGACATGCTAAAGTTTAATAATCCGTGCCTTGCACTGAGTTGACAACGTTTAGGATTTTCAAGAATTTGTATCAAGTTGATTTCGTCTGTCAAAACTAGTCTCAATTTGGAGCAGCGCAAACCTTGAAAAACATAACTCCAAAGGGAGCCAGTAGACAGTAGGCAATTTTACAAACAAGTCAGGGAAATGCCAGCAAAAAAAACATCTGAATGAGTGCTCATAAAATTGAGCTCCATGGAAAAAAGGAGGCCAGAAATGAAACATGCCTCTTTTTTGGTAATAGGAGATGCTAGAAATTTCAGCCTAATGAAATTATTCCTTTAGTTTTTTTCTTTCTTAACAAAATTGAATTCACAATAATTACAATGGCTTTATTAATTCCCCAATTTTATAAATGAATGATCCTGTACTAATATTACAATGCTATGGTTTGCATTTCTAATATGCCTGGGAGAGATAACTGCCACATGACAATGCAGGATCATGACACAGCTACGCTGGAAAGTACAAACGAGTATTGATATTAATCATCTGTGATTAATGGTAGATAAATTCGACCTGCCAAATCCCTCCATTTCTGATGGCATTTTTTGTGAACAAATTTAAACACTTGAGTTTAGATTAACTGTTTTCTAAATGGTAACTGATAAAACTTGTAATCAACATGAATTAGGTTTATTGCATTCATTTCCAAATAAGACAGACTCCGAAACAGAAATATTTGGAGCATTCAAGTGAATAGGGGCACATTGAAAATATTTACTGTACAAGTTTTACATAAAATACAAAGGCTAAAAATACTTCTTTAATAAAGAAATTAATCAATAACAGAAATTAAGGTACCAGATTTGCAGTCATGAGACCCGGGTTTGACACCCTGGTGGTCATAATCATACCTTAATTTTTGTTCTTAACAAAAGACTACCCTTTCAAATCAATTAATAAGCAAAACAAAATATCAGCATGTGAATAAAGAGCGTAAAACTTACAAATGCAGTGTAATACCAAGCTCCCTTAGTTCTTTGACAGTTAGTAATGGTGAAATAATATCTTGACCAAATCTATCATATATCAAAACCTACAATAAAAAACAATAGCCAGAAGCAAAATAGAAATATGTTTTTGAGAGAAAATATTATGGCTTCAAGGATCATTTTAATGTATTCCTACCAGCAGATTATTCTATTATCACTTGCAATGGTCACCAATACTAATACTACACTGTAAAATGATTACATTTTTCAAGATATAAGCCCATCTGATCACACACACACACACACACAGATTTGGTGAAGGACATTCAAAGTCCTTGGTATCACGAGACGAAACTCAGTGGTGGGTAAGGGGAAATTCATTAATTTTTTCTGCGTTTCGGCTTAAGCCTTCATCAGTATCAGATATATATGTAATACCTCAACAGACACAGTGCTTTGATATACATGTCAAGAGTGGAGCATTACCACAATAGCTGCACTAAGAGGTAGCCAACCGGGCTTCAACTAGTAACCCTTTGACTCAAAAGCAAACATCTAAACCACCATGCCATCATGGCACAAAGATCTGGTGAAGAACTTGCAAAGTCCTTCACCAAATTTTTGTGCCGTGATGGCACAGAGGTGAAAATTCTGCCTGGTTGATATAATATTCTCTCTCACTATTCCTACCCCTAAAACTATTACATTCCTCCAGAACTTCATAAACCTAGCAACTCGGTATACCACACTTACAGTAACCTTCCTTACTTTGTTCATCTAACTCTTCTAATATTGCTCTAACTACAAGGCCTTCAAGTGATCTCCAACAATGAAATGAAACTGATGGTGGGTTAGAAAATAGTGATCTTAAACTATCTGATAAGTCTAGAACTGGCTGGCATTTTGTAACTATCTCCATGGTGCTACTCAAGACTGGATGATCAGTGATAACTAATGAAATTTCTTGTTGTGTTTCTGATAACCTCCTTCTCCTCCAACAGCATCTTTCTATCGAAATGTCTAGTCTTTTCTATCTGATTCTCTACAAATTCTTCCTTGTATCCACTATTCTTCAGCAAAGTGGCTAATTGGGAACCTCTAACATTAAAAAGATCTACACTAGAAAAAATTCTACATAACTTCAATGCATGGATCTAAGGTATGGCTTTTTTGCATGGAATGGGTGGCATGGTTTGTGATGTAGATACTGGTATGTGTCTGTCTCTTTGCAAAAAAGGTCAGTTTCTACTAATTTGCCCTGTTTTTGTACTGTCAATTCTAAAAAATTGATCTCATGAGCAATGATCTCATGAGCAATGAATCGTCGGAGAACTTGGTGAAATGCTGAGAGACCATACTAATGTAGAATGCTAGAGCACGGGCCTACAACATTGGCCCTACCCCACAACTACCCTATGCATTAAAATAACCTAGCAGCATGTTACACCATTAGTGACGGTACCTAGTTAGTTACCATTTGGTAATGCACATTATCACATACCAGACATACACAGAACTAAAAAGCAAACACAAATAAAGAGTAATCAAAAAGAAAAATGTTCTTTTACCTTCCAATTAGGCTCTGCAAAAGATGATTTGGTCACAGGCTGATTTAAATTTAGCATATGCTTTAAAGCCTCTAGATTTGAAATGTAAAAAGGCAATAATAAAATGTGTATTATCTCATTATTTTACTTAAAAATAATTTTAAATGATATAAATGGCACCTGAAAAAGAAACGGAGACTTGTCAAACACTATTTCCTACAGCTGAACTACTATACAGCTTTCATTACAAACATGCTTGGATGGTGTGGATGTGGTATAGATGTGATGTTTTCTTCTTCCTCAGAAACATAAACAACTGATAACTTCAGTTCAGACAAAAGGGTTTTCAGTTGTGTTTAGATAAGCTTCTTAGCTTTACAATATATTGAGATTATCATTTGTTATTTTTCTTATTTTAAATCTGCTTCTGTACTGTCTGTTGACCAAGTTATCACAAATCTGAATTCCCCACTTTGTATTCTATCTTATCAATACAATTATTAATTTTCATTGGTATTTCTAAAATCTCTGGAACTGAAAGGCAACGAGTTAAGCAAGGCATTACTGGGCAATGTTATGGTTGTTGCAGTTTTTAGTACAAAAATTACGATTGATTCGATGAAATACACTGAAACAATGCGATTTTCTATTTAACACTGGAATTTGAGGTGGAATACATAGATAAGACACTAGTTCTAACATTTCAGGCAGTTTTTACATTACGACGACATCCCATAGATCTATCTTAGAGGAATACCTACAGTACTGTACGAGACAGTTATGACAGAACAAATCATCAATGAGTCTCTTGTGCGTGTATCCAACGTTACTCGTATCAAAAGCTGGATTGTCTTGCATGCTTTCACATTAAAAAGTGCCTTTTTACATTGACGTAGTCAACATGGGCGAACGTGTACTTTAGTTTACCCAATTATTATCCCCAATTCATAGCTTAAAGATACAAATTAATTAATTCATTCAACACTAACCTACTAAGTACCCAACGTGTTTTTTCGTGTGTTTTAAACCAAGTACCCACTTGTTATTTGAATCTCCAACGGATGTGAGATTGGTACGTAAATCAGTACTGAAATTGGAGTATCTATCAACAAAGTGGCTGCCAGTGTTTACCATCAGGTACATTCTTTGAGAAATCTTGTATCGATTCAAAGATATTTCGCAGCTTGGGATGTTCCTTAGGGTCAGTGGAGTCGATTGATATATAATATACGGTGCTGCAATCAAGATTGGGAGAACAACAAAAGTACAAGTTCGCCTACCTTTTTCTTTGGCGAAAACCTATACGTGAGTTCATTTACATGCTTACCATAAATGTCGTCCTTTCAATACCATCGTTAGTTCCACGGCTTATTGTAACAGAAATAAGGTTCACAAGGTACAGTTCAACTTACCTACTTGTTTTAGCCTGCAGTTGGCAGCCATCTTTGTTTTGTGCCCTTGAAATACGGCGTTTGCGCAATACTGTCATTGACGTGGAATTCAAATTTCTTTTCTTCTTTACTTCATTTCAATTGATTCAACGCGGCAACTGAGTTCAGTCATGGCTTCGTGTCATTAGTGGAATTCAAACATAATTGAAATTAGTTTTTGAAAATCAAACAGAATAGATAAGTTTCGAAACTCCATACACTGGCAGTCGCCGGGGGGTGGGAGAGAAGCGAGGGCATGGGGTGGTCAATTCAGCTATAACTATTAAATTTTGCATCATAGCATCAACTACCAACCATCTGCCGACATTTCCTGTTAATTAGCTGGTTTCTATGTCCTGTTTTGCATCATTACTTAAGCTGACTTACAAAGCACAAACAAACGTCTTTGCAGGCCATGGAGATATTGCGTATTTCTGCTGCCAAGGGAGCAAAATTAGACTTTCTGGTGGCAGGAAAAGTTTTGTTAGTGGCATTTGCGATGAACACTTCAAGCAAGAGGGCATTCTCAGCATTAAAAAGAATTAAAACTTATTTATGATCCAGTATGACCAACAGTTGAAGACCAATATGGTAAAGTACTTACAAAGGGAACAGAGTTATAGCAGAGATTGAAAGCGTACACACAACGCTTGTACTTCAGGGATGCAGGCACATGAAATGACTTCATACAAGAAGAACTTACACAACAACCAGAACCAGCTCCATGAGAAATAGAACATGCTATTAAAGAACATGCTTGTAACAAAACACAAGGTATTTACAACATCCCCATCGAACTTGTAAAAATACTGGCAAAGAAACTCTTAACATCATATGCAAGCTGTGGCAGCTGATCTGGACCACCGAATGGCCAGTAGATTGAAAATGATCTGTCTTCGTGTTAGCTACCCAAGATAGAAAACATCAAAGAATGTTCAAATAATCGAACAATGTCCCTGGTTGTACACATGAGCTAAATACTTCCGACAGTAACGCAGAAGTAACTAACACCTTACATTGGCAGAGAACTATCAATTGTATAAGCTAGATTTTCTAAAGGGAGAGGAACTAGAGGCCAAGTTGCAAATATTAGAAATATCTTGGGAAAAGCAGGCGAAGTAAAGAAGGACATATATTTTTTGTTTTATTTATTACACCAAAGCGTCGGCTGTCCGGAACACAACAATATGTGGTTTGTGGCGAAAAAGATAATAAGTCCAAAGCATCTAATAACCTTGAGTAAAAATCTTTGCCATAAACTAGAAGCCATGTGTGAACAATGTATGATCGAACAGAGTGGTTTGAAATCAGTAAAGGAGTGAGACAAGGCTACATTCTATCTCCCTACCTGGTTAACGTATATGGTGAGATTGTCATGAGAAACGCAATTCTTAGTAGTAATAACAACGGCATCAAAGTCGATGGTAGAACTATTAATCACTAAAAGTAAGTAGGTGACAAAGCCCTGATTCTCGAAACCAAAGAAGATCTGCAATAGCTTACCAGAAATATTAAGAAAGCAAGCAAAGAGCAGGGCTACTACTGAACTTGAAAAAACCCAAAAAGTAATGACGATGCCAGAAATTAACAACTTTGAAGTACGTGGAGAATCCATTAAGATAGCAAATGTATTTAATTTCCTTGGCTGTACATTAAGTTGACCCTTTGATCACACAAAAGAAATTAGAAGGAGGCGATTGCTTGGTACGAAAGCTATGACAAATGTGACAACAATAATGAAATACTACACTGAATCACACTGAATACCTAGCTATGAGTAATTAAAGAAAACTTTATACTGTTATTTCATGTTTATTGAACGATCATTCTCACACCTTGGCATTTCACGAGTCTATTCCGTACATCATTTTATAGTGTAGGGAAGTCAAAGAATAATTTGGCACTTGAAACTTTGCAAAGTACCCCACTTTTGGCTAACGTGTTGCTAAATAAAGAGGCAACCAATAAATCTAGCTTTTGGCTGCCTTTTTTGTCTCCACTCCACTTTTCAAAACTGACTACGGCCCTGAATACACTATTAATGTTGTCCCCTCCCTCGTTATCGAGGAATGGTTCCGGATTCTATCATCTTTAAACGTTTCAACAATATTCTCTGTCAGTACTTATGTGTATAACAGAGAACCTTTTTGGCAAAAAAACATATGCCGCTTGCATAAGCCAGTGATGCGCAATATTATTAGTGAACGATGGTGGCTACGCGACTAAGAGTCTTTTATCTTTAAGAATGAGTAGTTTAGGTAAACGGGGAAGACATTTGGTTTAAGACGCGAGACGCGGGTTCGACGTTCTGGTTGTCACAATCATAACTTTACTTCTAGCTTTAAGACCATCCTGTCGACTTCTAAAAGGAAGTAGTGCAACAGCAATAATTGGACGCCTTAAACTTACAAAGCACATGTCACTGGTAAGCGTTTACACCAGTAGACCTCTTCTTTAGGGGCTTCTTTCTTAGAGAGGTTAACTGCTATGGAGAAACAATCATTCCTGTCTCGGCGTTTGTTGCTGATCTCTGCCAAATGTAATCTGGTCCACTGCTTCACATTGTTCATGCTGTTCTTGGTCTTCCTCTTCCTCTTGTTTCTGATGCTGTCCCTTCAAGAGTTTCCTTCAACATACTGTCATGTCTCTTTATGTGTCTCATTTATATCAGCCTTTTCTTTTTGATGTCCTCGATCATGTTTCTTTTTTACCCAACTTTTCTAGCATTTCTTTGTTTGTGTTCTTCTCTACCCATGATATTTTTCCGATTCGCCTGTGCGCTTACATCTGACATGCCTCCAGCTGCTTTGCTGTTGACTGCTTCAGTGTCCATGTTTCTGACCCATACAACAATGTTGACCATACATAACATTGCAGCAGTCTCAGCAGTCTCAGAAATTCCTATGCGCCTTCTTATTTCTGCATCACGGTAACCATCATCTGTGATCAGCTGGCCCAAGTAGGTGAACTGTTTCACTTGTTCCAGGCTCTCTCCATCCAGCAAGATCTGTGTCATTAGAACTGGATCTTTTTTGCTAATCACCATAACTTTGGTCTTCTTCACATTCGTGTTGAGGCCATATTCTGTATTTTTCTCCTTGATGACGGTCAGCAGCTCTTGAAGGTCTGTTTCATTTTCAGTTAACAGCACTGTATCGTCAGCATATCGAAGGTTATTGATATTTCTTCTCCGACTGTGACTCCTTTTATGCTGGTGATCTGTCTAAAGATGGTTTCCGTGTAGAGGTTAAACAGTGTTGGCGACAGAACACAGCCCTGTCTCACTCTTCTCTTGATGTCCACTTCTTTAGACATGTCCTGCTCTACACTTACACTGGTTATCTGTTCCCAGTAAAGGTTTGTAATTAGTCTGATGTCCCTCTGGTAGACCAGGCTTGATCGGGTGATCCAAAGCTTTTTCTTATCCTTTGCCTTCTTTGGAAGTGCCTCAGTGCCTGTTTTGATACTTTCATTTAAATGATCCCATTCCTTGCTGAGGCTCATTTTTTCAAATTGTTCCATGGCTTCGGACATCAAGACCTCGGTTCTGGACTGCTACTGCAAATCGCTGCTGCACATCTTGTTGTATCAAGGCAGTGTAATCAAGAGGTGGTACTTGATTTTGCTTCTTTTTCCCTCTCTTTTTCAACTTAATTTTGAAACCATAGATGCCACGACTGGGTGGTGGTCGCTCCCAATATCTGCTCCAGGGTAAGTACTTGCGTTACTGCGCTTCTGTTTGATCATGTAATCAATCTGTCTGCGGTAAGTGTCCCCAGGGCTTTTTCATGTGTACAACCGTCTTTCTGGGTGCTTGAACTAGGTGTTAGTGGTGATCACTCTGTTTTCCATGTAGAACTGCTGAAGTCTTTCTCCCTGGTCATTGCAGCTCCGACGACTATGTTCTCCTTTTGCATCACTCCTTCTAGCTCCTACCACAGCAATCATGTCTCCCATGACCGTAAGCACATTTGGTGACTTCACCTGTTTGAGTACTCTTTCTGTCTCGCTGTAGAAAGTCTCCATATCTTCATCAGAGTGGTCTTGTGTACGTGCGTAAAGCTGCAATATTGCAATGTTAAATGGTTGGGCTCGAAATTTCAGTAACATCATTCTGTCATTAAGTGGCCGGTAGCCCATAATGTTCTGAGCTAACTGTTCTTTGATAGCAAATCCCACTCCATACCGGTGTTTGGAATTTGCTGAGTTGATGAAAATGTGGCTTTCTGTTCTTACCAAGACTGACTCTGTCCATCTTGTTTCTCTAATGCCACATAGATCGAGGTCCGTAGTCTCCATCTCCTTTATCAAATCTGTAAGCTTGCCTGCATTGTATGCAAACTCTTGTGCAAACATTCCAAGTCGCAAATTTCAGAGTCTTCTTTCTTGTCTTAAGTTGAGCGACAGCAGTTCTTGACCTTCCAGTAGGGTTTAAGCACGCCATCACGGCTCATCCCATCAACAAGTAGACGTCTCTCTTCCTTGTCGCATGTAACAGGTGTCATCGCGCGCGGGGGAGGGGGGGGGGCTCAACTTCACCTGTATATCTGTCTTCTGTGTTTGTGTTCTCCATGGTTGACTACGGGATAAAGCCCCAATACTTTCTTCGGTGGTTGGATTTTACTCGATATCTGTCTATGAGACGCCCCATGTGTAACACACACTTTGCTGCTCCCCCTTAGAAGTCATTGACTGGGTTGATACCGCAAGCTCTTCCGCCTCCTCCGCTGTCACAGTCTTCATGCAATATGAGGGTAGACATCCCTCCTCCTGTCTCAAGACAGGATTCACTCGCGTAGTTCAGCCGGCCAGCCAAAACCATTGCCTAGGGTACGGCCACTGTCATGCCCTAACAGTTACGTGGAGCCATACACGAGCTAGGCAGGTTGGTAGAAACCAAAGGTTCAGGTCATCCCGAAGGACATGCCTACAATCACCAGAGTCATGTTTTCCTTCCCAATTCTGCCCTACACCCTCCTACGCAATGCGCCAGTAGACAGGCACCTAGTGATATGAATGGACGATCGGGTGTGAATGCTAAGTGTCTTTCGAATTTTCTTATTGAGCAGTTTAGTCCAGTAAGAAAGGTGTCGCGTTTCCTATTTGTAGAGCGTTATGAACATGGTGCAATTGTTGGGATCCTATCCTATTAGGTGAATGATCATTGTTTACATAAAACATCGGTTACCAAATGTTTCTCTTGAGTACTTCCAATTTGATGATTTCTTCAACATCAACATCATCGGAGTAATAAGACAAGAAATGGAACATTCGCAACATTTACCTGTTTCCTTGACATCATGAAGCCTTATGACAAGCTCAACTTGATTCTTCCGTGCAATGATCTTTTCGCCCCTGACTTCTTTTTGTGATAATATTCAGTATCTTGTGTAAGTAAATCAGGACGTTTAGACTTATGAGAACTCAACTGGTTCTCATTAAGAAAACAGAAAACTTTTTTCTTCTCTTCTTGTCCGTTAAACGAAATCCTGCTGGGCAGATTTCTGCTGATCTTCCAAAATTCCTGCGCTTGAAACACAATTATTGATGGTAGAGACTTACCATGCAAATTCAGGCATTTTCATTACGTCTGAAATTGTGAAAACTAGAGATCTTCGTCGCTAGCTGCAATCAGCCTTTGCAATGCTAAAGATTTGTAATAAACTTTCAAAGAGAGCATAATTCCCTGATCCATAAGTTGGAGTTTACACGTTGTATATAAACCCCCAAAAGTCGGGGCAACATCACAAGTCCAATATGAATAAAAAAAATCCAGCAAATGAGTGTGTAGTTTGTCTAAACATCTCCTGACGAGACTGTTAATATTATCTTGGATAGCCTCTTGGATGAAGCAGTCATATTTAGGTTTGATACTTGTTCCTTTAATAGTTTCTCAGTTGGAGAACCTTCTCCAGTTTACAGTTAAAGAGAATCACTTTATTTTCAGTAGTCAGTTGTATGAGCAGATTGACGATGTGGCTATGGGTTCTCTATTAGGGTTTACCTTCGGCAAGATATTTATGTGCAGAGTTGTCTTTCCAACCGTCCGCCTGACTTTAAGTTGTTACTTTACCGTAGATTTGTAGATGATACTTTCTGTATTTTTGGAAACAACAATCAACTTGAATGTTTCTACAGAATTTGAACCGCCAACATCCCAACATCATTTTTACACATGAAAGTGAAGACACAACAATCCACTACGGTTTTTGGATGTCTTAGTTACTCATTCTGATGCTGGATTCTGGCTTAAAAAGCTTCTTAACAGTAAAAAACTTAAAAACTGTCTTATGTAAAACTGAAATCTATAACAATTTTCGTCTGACACTGATCACATAGATTCATCATAATACAGTAACAGAAAACATAGCAGAATTTATAATGTAAGTTCGAAATTTGACCAATAAGAAAGCAACGAACAAAGTATTGGGCCACAAAAGTCAAAGAGAGAAAGTACAAAGGAATAAAAAACAAGAAAAGAAAGGTAAGATGATAAGATAACCCCCAAATCAAACTAGTTGAACAACCCGAGGGGAACCACAAAGTCCCTCTGTCGACACAAGAAACTTTTACGATACCGAATGTAAACCGCCTCCAAAACACCAAGATGAAATTTTGACTTTCCTTCAGCAACCACTGAAAAACGGTCGTCATTATACAGCTCGGCGCCGGATGGGCTATTTAGATACCATTGAACTCTATATAAAAAGACTGGAACGATAACTCTATTGTTTTGTATCCGTGACCTAATATGGCTGCCATACAAATCATCTTGTACGTATCGCGGTAAATTTGAAAACGTTTGAGCTCAACAAAGAGATGCCCGAATTTCATCCATTTGGAAAATTGTGATGGCATTAAAACACGCAAAGCAACAGTAATGACAGTGTTCTAAAAAAATATCAAACCCACGCAAATATGACGCAGTGAATTCTTTTTCGTAATCCAGAATTCTTGCTTAACTCCCTAACCCATTGCAAGTATATGATACTAAAATATTTCGGAATTACTGCATAACAAGTGTGCAAGACAAGGTTTTCAACGTCAGTACAGAAATATTTTTATGTCAAAAAGTTAGCATTTAAGGAGTAGATTTCGTTGTAAAAGAACAGTTATCAGGAAGCACAGGACCGCGGTATTTTACTGCAATCTAGAACTAGAGGTAATTAATCATACTATTTGTTTCTCGTGAAGTAATTCAATATGCCCATCTACTGTGTGGTGTATGGATGCACCAATAAGCAAATTAAATAGGAGGAGGGTTAAATAATAGAGCTTAAGAAAAAGAAAAGTTCCTGTCCTTCCACAGGTAACTGCCATAATTTTGTTTTAATTTTTTTATAGCTTTTTGTAAGTTAAAAGTAAGTCAAACTCTCGCAACAGTATTTTTACCTGCATGTAACTGTATGACCCAGGGACTATACGTTAATTATGTCATGATGAGGTGATGATGGAGAATAATGGGGAGAGTGGCAGATTATAATTGTTGCACATTAGGAGGGTGTTAGTGACAAAAATGTGTGGAATGCACCTTTTATTTAGGCTCAGATTTTATTTCCTAATAGCATGGAATGCAACTGCTGTGGAGCTAGGGATTGTAGGCCCCAATATTTGTCAACATTGTAAATAATGGTAGGGATCATACATTTGTGATCTTGGACAAGAGGGGGGAGGGGGCCAGTAGAATTTAAAGCATTTTCAGATATTGCAATGGAGGAGGTGGTTTGGTTGCTGCAATTTAGAAATCCCCTAATATACATTTTTTCGTTTAATAATTAATGCTGTGGTTGTCACTGAAGTCCATGTAATCGACGAGAATGTGTTAATAAGGCTCAAAGACCAACATGCCCCCCCCCAGCATGCAACTATTTTTGTAATGGTGATCAGAGTGACAATCATTACTTTCATTCTTTGTTGTTGTTTTGCTCAGATGGGGAAATGTGACAATTCAGATGCCAGGAAGGGGTGTGCGTGATAATTTAGGAAATTTTATGTCAAAGGGGGAGTGGGTTGGACATCATAAATATGTGGTCTGTTAATTCCAAGTAAAACAACCAGCATTCATGACAAAATTCCTGTTAAATATATCTTTTGCCATGTTCTCCTGTGTCTTTGAAAAGATTCCATAAACTGTGTCATGGGGTGCAATACCCTATAACCCCATAACCTCCTGTGTTATTGAACGGTCAGGGGGAAGTAAAGGCCCTACCAAATGGTGGTGCCTGCCCTCTCCCCATTTTTTCCTTCCAGTTCCCTGACCACATTTGCAATACAGCATCAAGTACTTCAAAATAATCTACACAGCCTTGTGCAGACTGTCGCTACAAAAATGCAATATTTGTATTTTGGTGGTTTCAGTTTTGCTTTCCTTTCTTGAAGTTTTGATGTCAAATTTAGGAAAGTTACATTACAATGCTTTGACATTGTTGTTTCATACAATGTCATAGAATTTTACTGTGACTTTGTTAAGTCCCATAACTCCCATTATGCAAGTTTCATAACTCCTTTCTAGTCAGCTTTCCAATGCATGATGCAGAAAAAATTACAGAAATAGGAAAGGGCAATCAGAAGCAAACTCTAGATGGGAAGCAGTGGAAAGCAACTAAGTACAGCTTTATTTGTAGTGAACATTTTTGGGAAACGGATTACATTACAGCACCAAACAGAGGAACAAGATGTCGACTAAAACCTGATACGGTTTTATCTGTATTCACTGCTTTTAAAACTTACATACAAAACAAGGAAGACTCTAGTACAACAAGGAAAGGGCATAAAAGAAGGCAAGAACAAGCAGAATCACCTTCAAAAATTTTAAAGTTACACAATTATGCAAAGGCACCTCCTAGCAATGACAGTAACTACATTCAGCAACAAGTTGAAACAGGATCTCATCAACCAGATCTCATCACTCTTCAGAGAAAAAACAACAAACTTCGTCTCAAGATAAAGGCAAGGAAAATGAGAATTAAAAGAGAAAATAAAAAGCATGATGGAACTTATTAATGCATTTAGTGGTTATGAGGCTTCTAGGTGGATTGTAATTAAATCTCTTCAACTTGAAGTTGATAAACTATTTTGTTTCGGAAAACTCTATCATTGTATTTCTCTAGCAATCAAGAATGTTACATGTGGCAGAACACATGCTTATATACTTACATTTGAAACTGAAACCTAAAGCTACACCCACGACAGGATGAATAAAATCTGAAACTATGCATCCTGTTGTAAAGAATCTATACAAATTGACTAACGCCTTAAAAGTAATGACTGCCTTGTGTAGAATATTTCAATGCCCCTAATACGTAAGTAACTTACTGACACAATGCCATGTGTTCTGATTACCACTTAACTACAATCTTTTCAAATCTACTGCCATAATAGATATGATTAAAATTGGCCATTGATTACTTACATAAAGATAAAAGCCTACTTAACACATAAACAAAAAGGAACATTCACAAGATGCGAGAGTGATGGCGGGGAAAAATCGTATTAGGGAAAGAATGCCTACAACCCACATTGTACAACACTTTTCTTTACTTATACAACCTATTGATTACTTTTGTTGTTGATACTAATACTAAGTAGAAAATGTCTTATTAGGGATAGAGTCCTACTGTCCATTAAGGAAGGATGTCCTGATAAAATCAGAAGAAGCTGGTCTTCATAACAACTCTATAATTCCCATTTTCCATAAAGGTCAGCACCAATCTCCAATAACTGAAAGCAATGAAGGGAATAGTGCAGAGGATAACACACAATTGTCTCTTGCATTTTGGTAAACACAGACTTCACATCAAATGTCCTCTTCTACATAGCAGGATTTGTAGTAGCAAAGCTCGCGAAGAAAGTTAATTGTCCTCAGTGTAGAGATCGTCTTCTTGGTTCTATTCATGGTTGGATCATGTTTACAATCTGCAGTCATCTGTGGACACAACTAATAATTCAGCAGCATTCACCTCCTTTATAAATAATGGTGGATTGACAACTCCATCCAAGTCAGTATTTGACATTGTCAGTTATTTTGAACACATCTTTAAACTTTATGTCTGTAAGGAGAAATTTGAAAGGATTACAAGTAGAAAGCACATTAGAGAGAAAATGATTTTAGATGTTACAATACCTGGTCTTTTCACATGTCATCCCCTTGGATTGAATGAAATGATATTTAAGGAAAATCATGATCAGTGGTTTACTAAATTTGTCTTGAGTCACTACTTTAGACTTACACTGTTTACATATGATAAAACATACACCAAAGAAAATATTCAGCAGGGCAGAGGAAGCCAAAGACATGAACTTACAAAACTTGTGTTATTTAAAAATCAGTGATACTTAAGGATTGCAGGGTACACTCCTATGCATTCCAATAACTTGTAATGTTTTTATTCAGAAATTCTAGCACATTTTGTGTTAAAAATGTGTTTGTAGGAAGCATATTTATGGACATAATAGTAATTGTGATGCTAAATTATGTTAAATCATTGTGATGTTATATATATATATGTGTATATATGTATAGCATAAATGGAGCTGTGTTCACCGGTATAAAGTGCTCTATGTACAAAGTACAGAGCTTATATACATATATATATGTGTCAAGAGCTCAATCATCTATGTTTATTAAATATATATAAATTACCAGAAATAAACACTTTTTAACGTTTTGAATAATTCTTCTTCCGAAAAACTATAAATATATATAAATAAAGCCACAAATTCACGAATTATAATTGTATATATCTGACAGCCACTGTATTATTGAAAAAAAATGTCCTGAATTAGTCCTGAAGTAGAATACATAACTTAAACTTGGCAACATTGGGCCTATTTCCATTTTTACTGTGCTACTATCACGATTTACTATGATTTATGTGCTGCTTCATTTCAATTGTCGCGTGGACTGTAACTATACTGTTCATCACACATACAGAAAGGCTTAATTGAAAAATGAAAAACATTTAAGCTTGATGACGTCTGCAATCCGGACTATAAACAGTCATGTACATATATTGCGATTTATTCTATCCAACTCTCTAATGCCACGGTATGAGTGCAATGCAATCACATACTTATGTTGCAGCACTGTAGGGAAAAACGAATGTTGTGTGGTGTCCAATGTACGAGTAGCATATGCATCTGACTGACGAGGCATAAAGCAAATCTAGCATGCTCACAGAAACTAACGAGTGTAACCTTAAAAAAAGACAAGAAAACAAGCACTAAACACAAGCCTTCTTATATCCGATTGAATCCAAATCAAACTTTTATTCCCGATCTTAAAAGTAATGTCTCCTGTACTCCCTGGTTTTGTTCGTGGTATCTGTACGTTCCATACGTACAATGACGGCCACCATCACGTTTTGAATTTGCCACGCATTTAGTACATAGGAAAACGATAGAGTTTTCGTTCCAGTCTTTATATAGAGTTCAATGGAAGATACCAGAGTTAATGGCAAAATCTTGCATGTACCAGGCTGCTTTCTTATTGGTCAATTTTCGATCCTACCTTACACAACAAATTCTGCTATGTTTTCTCTTAGTGTTGTTGTGAAATAAACATTCCTGCATGTCCAGTCAAGATTTGAAATAATAATGGTCTTACCTAATTGGAAAATTCTGACCTCATTAGGTGAAATGTGATTTAACATGTATCTTTCACAAGAGTTTGATATCAAAATACTTTTCCTTTGTCACGTACTTGTAATATTCCCATTCATTGTATGTGTGTAAATATTGCTGTAAATTTCATTGTAATCAAATTAAATGGGTCAAGTTAAAGATTGATTGTTGAGTCTAGTGATTTCAGAATTTCTGGGTAGAGAGCCTGCCCAGGTTATATTAGGATTTTCTGATTAGTTATTCTGAACTAAGTGTAGTTTATTTCACTTGGATTTGTTGGCCTTCGCAACAACTATTCTGACGAAGCTATGATCAGTATAATACGAAAAGCATTTTGATGTCAGTTTTACTTAAGACAGGTATTAACTAATCTATACTATAAAAATATGTTCACTGAATTGTATACTAACTTTGAAAATTAATCTTATATATGTCCTGATTTATCGTGCTTATCACAACTGTTTGCCGAATTTTTCGTTCCATGAACAGGCTTGAAATATTAAACGCTTTCATCGATATAATCGCTTCCTAGATGTCAAGTGACAATTTAAGATTCTTTGTCCATTTTTTTAGCATACTCGATTCCAAGCGTAGCTGATCCCCGTGCCAGGATCAAGGAATTTTACTACAAAGTGAGCTCTTTATGCAAGTGGGCTCCCGTTACCTCCTCTCACCAACGGTATTTTGTTTATGGTGATGCAACCTCTGGCTTGCAAGATCGTCGTCTTATCCACTATACCACGGTGGATCTCTTTGTCCATTAGGGATCATATTAAAAACACTGGTCATAGTGCTTGCGTTGATTCCTTTTGCATTTTAGATTAAGTTAGTAATGAACTAGATTTCCTTATCCATAAGTTTGCTTATCCTTAGGGCTTGTCCAAGACTTCATCAGCTTAATTCTTCCATATTCGTGTGCCTTTTCTAATCTCTCGTGAATTCTTGCTTTCTCACATTGTCTATTTCTTGTGCATTCTCGTTTCTTTATCTTTGCTGAAGCTGACCGTTTCATTTATCTTCTCTTTCATCTCCTTAATTAGGCTTTTCCCGCCTTTTACATTTCCATCCACTTCTTTACCTTCTTTATTCTCGCTTTTCTATAACATTGTTTTTCGTACCTAGGTTATAAAATCCCACATTTTCCCCTTAATTTAGCTGAGGATGGAAGTTCGTCTCGAAACCTTGTTATTGGGTATATCTAAATGATTTGTCAATAACTTCTACGGCTTTGTTGAAAAACATCCATGGTTTCGTCTAATGAATATTGATTTTCCAACTATTTGTCAAATATTTTTGTTCCTTCTTTTCCGTTTTCTACCGTAAATTGAAATCTTGGATGTAGCTAGTTAATTTTTTTTGAAAAACTTGTAACAGTCCAACTTTGTTTTAAAGATGGCAAAAGTCTTCATAAGCACAGCGAAAACAAACGAACATCTTTTTGCTGTTTTCTTTTAGTATTCACTCCTTATGAAAGCCAACAAAAATATTTGTCCAAGTTGGACCCCAAGGAGCTACCTATTGTCACACTGTTCCTTTGTCGATACATTGTATTGCTAAATCTGAATCAAACACCTCTAGTTCATATTCGATCAATTCAACAAAAATCTCTTGGCCTTTTCAACCTTTCCCTTTTACAAAGCATTGGCACATATTTTATCTAGATATGTCAAAAGAACACATAACATTTACGAATAGAATACAATTTTTGAAATTTTGAACAAATTGAGCATAACTAAAGGAATCTTTAATACAGATTTTTATGTAGATTATAAATACTGGTTAAGAATGTTAGCAAGCCACGTAGTAAAGGTATGATTTTGACTACCGGGGCATCGAACCAGGGTTTCATGGCTGCAAATCTAACGCCTTTCCTGTTGTGCTTAGCAGCTCAGAAGAAAGGTCGTAAGATCTCGTCTGCCTCTGTTATTGGCTGTCAATCTATTGGTGCATACACTTTACAAGTGGCCATGTGTGTTGTGCCTACAAGGCATTTTATCACCATTTGTACTAATTTCATATATAAGTCGACAAGATGGTCTTGTGTTAACAACAGAAGTAAAGGCATGACTATGACCGGGGCGTCGAACCCGGGTCTCACATCTGCAGACTGCAGAGTGTGAAAATTGACAAAAAGGATGCAGGTAATGTGCAATGTGACAGTTGAAAAAAAAAAGAACAAGCAAGCTAAGAAGTTGGCATATTTAGAAAGTGTATTGTCATCAGGTGGAAGGTGTATCAGTGAAATTAAGAAATAACGAAGGAAGCAAAGGCAACGTTAAATAAAACGAGATTTATTAAGAATGCGCCTGAAAGTGGAAACAAAATTAGACTGTGGTCAATTATGTTCTATGGATGTGTTATTTAGATAATTCACAAAACTATAAACAAAAAACTCAATGCGATAGCAGTATGGTTCCGAAGAACATTAAGAATATGATGGAGGGATTGAGAGATATCAGGGAATACTGGACTGTTGGAAGGCATACTATAAAAGAAGAAGAGGATTGTAGTTTGGAGAACATGCAATGAGATACGAGCTTATGGAAAAGGTACTTTTAAGTGTGAAGAGGAATGTAAACATCTTAACAGCTACAAAAGCTATTTAGCCTAAGCGAAACATTTTTAAGATATTACACTGTTTTCTTGTTTCTATTTTCTAAAAATCCAAAACATACTTGGTAGGATACTTTATCTACTCAATATTAAAATACATGACAGTTATCATAAAATAATTCATAAAATAGTTACTGGTCATCATAAAATAATTCATAACATTTATAGTTATTTACAGCAAAAGTATTCCACATCAAGCAGTAAACACAATTAGCTAACACGAATGAAAATGTTTATAACAAGTGTAACTGTGTATAATCACTTCTCATGTCGACAACACGAGCAGCAGCAACTTCACATTTCTAATAAGACAACCAGTTGCAATCGATGACCTTCCAGTGACATACGAAAAATTTCGTGGAAACAGCAGCGGAATAAAATTTGGGAACAGTTAGTCTCAATATGACCGCGCTCAGTTTACACTGACTTACTAGCAGGTGAAAAGGAAGTTGCTCTTAAGCGCCCATTTTCTTTTGTTCATGCATGTAACCAGGAGATACCATATTAGGAGAAGTTTAATATTCGCTGATTTGAACGCTTGTATTCCTACCTTGTCAAGTTAAGTAAATAAAAGGTTAAAGTCTCGCATACCAAATACAGTCACATATTGACGAAATGGGGGATACGAATGTACTTTGGACCAATACGTAATGCGACAAGGTGATCAGCTAATAGTACACAAAGGATGGTCTGTTTTATATATACTGGCTTGCATGCTCAATTGTAAGAAATTCGTATCTTTATTATTACAAGCGTTCAGTCTTTGGAATCACCAATACCATCTGGATTGATTGCAAACATTGCCTCGGCTTCCGGAAGACAAGGTGAATCATAGATTTTACAAATTCTTGTTTCACCTCGTCCTTTCCTGAGGTACAACCTAGAAATAATGGAGACGCTATCAATGAAAGTGGGAGAACCTGATGCACAGAGAAAAGTTCTATTTGAGGACATGGGCAAATGATAGCAAGATACCATGACAAGGTTGAGATCGTCTACTAAGGATATGTGCAAGGCCATCTGAATTTAAGTCATTACATTAATTTCCCATCAAATAAGTTTTAATGTGAGCATTGTTTATAATAATGTTCGGTATATACTACTACGGAGGTCAAGGATTAAACGATAAGCTAATGCTCATAGTAAAAACTCCGCCACATCTCTCATTAAAATTAAGTTATTCCGAATCATAAAACTGAAGATCTACTAGGAATTGAGTAGGTTACTCTTAGGGTTCATTTCTGGGCAAGCAAGAGAAAAAACGCAAGTGTGCCACACAAGATGACACCAAAAAGGTGATTTTTCAATCAATGTCCATTAAATTGAGAACGATACGGGGAAAAGATGTTGGTCTTAATTACAAGATAAAAAAATTTGTCTTCCCTGAAAGATAGTCGGTGACTAAACTTTTCGTAGGGCCAATATGTAGAGATTCAGGGCATAACAAACTATACATTTCCGAAATAGTTCGGAACGCGCGCTAGCAGTGTCAAGCAATTACATAGAACTTTTACTACTGATTTACACTCTCCTCTTCTAGATCACATTATCTTCACATTGAGTCTTCTACCGTGGTAACGGATACTTGATACTCCATAAAATGCCCTTGTGCATATGAGCCCCAGATGTAAGTCATTGGCTCATTGCTGCGTTTCTCCCTATACTAGAGTTTTTCAGAGGCCTCGGAGCATTCTCTACAATGTTGTACCAAAATCTATCCAAGACGGTCAATTCTCAATGCCATATTTCGGCATCTCTCATTTGAGACCCTATCTCAAAGATTTATACGAGGGAGACAGCTCAGTCAAACTGGCTAAAAAGCTCTTCAAAGTCACTGATTTCGCATTCAAAGAACAACTTACCTTTCTGTCACTTGACTGAAACCCATCAT